>JAVFBX010192068.1:0-13317 GCA_034783855.1 Mopalia kennerleyi
CCACATCTTGTGACTCACTCATATACCTGAGGGTCGACAGACGGACTCGATCCTGTAAACGGTAAATCGAAGTAGGCGTTAGAAAGTGCACTTGCTAACCACTACACCACGGCCGTGGGCCCAGTATTCTGAGAAAACACTATCACGGTTAGAACAGGTTCTAGTTCATAAAATATTACATGCCAATGCCTTTCAATCTATGAGAACTTTGGTTGTCTTCACCGGGACTCAAAATTTGGTCTCTGTCAGCAGGCCAGCCTTCTAACCAACTGAGCTACAGCGAGTCAAGGCAGAATAACCAAGAATGTTTAATCCACGGTGAAGGCGGCAAATCTCTCTATACCTGAACCACTCACACAGGGATACTACATGTAAATAAAGTAATTAACCACAAATGTGTTTTGTGTTATTCTGATAGGCTACTCTGGTTCTGGCAGATTTATATTTTTGATTTATAAAGAATCTTATTCATAATGAGATACAATTTAAGCTAAGTAATGTAAAGAAAGAAAATTTCATTTCCTCGATCTAAATTTGAAATCAAATCTCTGTACTTTAAGATTTTTTTTAAATTTGCACCAATCATACAATTTTGATTTTAAAGTTATATTAATATTTTGTTGCCTACAAGTTACAACACTGAAGGGAGATCTTCTAAAATGATTGATTGATTTCTGTAAAATGCAACCCTGAAGGGTATTTCACTTAGAACTATGATGGCGGTAGAGATCTGTAACTACATGTATGTATCCTGTTCGATTTCCCGGACAGGTCTCAACCTGCAAAATTTTCTGAACTAGAATCTGTTCAAAACTTAGAAAGTGTTATCCCAAAATAACGAAAATACTGTAGATGTATCTATGGTTAAACAACAACAAAAGTGTTACCTTTACAAAGACTCTTAAACAGAAAGTGTTTGCTCTGTGTAAATGCATGTATGGTTTAAGTACAGGTTTAAGCCGTTAGAATGTTGCATGAAGTCCTAGACGTTTGGCTTTCTACTTGTGAGCTTTAACTCCAATGAATTCTCGGTTAACAGTTGGCCAGAAGAAAAAAAGAGGATCACTCTCATCACGTTTAAAAAGTAAATGGTCGTAGAAAAATAAAAAGGAAACCAGCAAGATGTTACTTAAGCACAAACCCACACAACGATACACAAACATGGAAATCAATTTTGCCAATTTAATTGCGAGTAAAAAACTTCCACAGTATAATTGAGGAAAAACTGTAGTGTTGAAAAAAACTGAAAAGCAAACAGAGTTCAGACTCCCCGGATCTTCCTTCAATAAAACACAATCAATTCATTTTATTCAACTCCTTGAATAAACATGAACAAAGATCATAGATACCCTAATAGTTTGACGATTTTCTGAAATTTTTTAACACAGAAATTTACCAAATTATAAACAATTTTGTTTGGCAGACGGAGTTTCAATAAATTTTAATGTATTGAAGTTTTCATTTAATTTTTTATTATTGATATTTTGCATGCCTATCGAAACAAAGAAACAACCAATATTTTAAGATTTTTTCATAAATTTGTTCTTCTACAGTATGACTGGGTTGCTTGTTATTTTGTTTCCGTACTTAAGGTTAATTCACTCACATGTGTGCTCAGTGTTTGTAGGTTTGTTTGTTGAGGTTTAACGCCTCGGTTATAAGGGTTATTTCACTCATATTACAGGGTGCCAGTCCAGTGGGCGAATAAAACCAGCCTTTGACGCCACAGGCAACCAAAAGAGAACAGATAGTTCATTACAGTGGCTGCGTGTGGCAGTAGCTGGAACCAAAATGGGTTAGTTAGATATATTGTTATACTTTAAACTAGAGCCCTCATGTGCTGGAATTTTACACAAGACACCCATCATTTCAATTGTATAAAAACTGTTTGATTATTACTTCAACATTTTATAACACCATTGTTATACAAACTCCTGAGCTACTCCACTTAATAGTTTACATATACTAGCTTTTGGCTCACATGCCGGGGTCTTTCTCAAGTGAGAAAGTTTTATTTATTTAATTCAACCCACGTATGAGCCTTAAACGATACCACATCATTATTCTTTTTTTTAATTTTTTTTTTAGATTGTTTGTATGATTGGGGTTTAACGTCGTACTCAAGGGTATTTCACTAATAGGACGACGGATTGTCCACTTCAGAATGTGCCTTGCCTTATTACGATGGAACACTGAGAGGAAACCTCATAAAAACCACCACCATGATTGCCGAAACCACAACGTGTGACTCACTCATATACCTGATGGTCGACAGGGAGACTCAATCCGTTAAACAGTACATCGAAGCAGGATTAGTAAGCGCATACGCTACCACTAAGCCACGGCTGCGGGCAATTATTTTTTAGAAGATTTACACCAATTAGTTAGTTTGTTGTCCTCATCATACCAGACAGAGCATACGTGTACATATCTAGACGATCAGTATCAATTAAGTCATGAACAGTGGAGAAGTAAATAAAGTCGCTTTGGAAAAAATAACTCTCTATGGAAACAAACATTATAACCAATTTAACACTAGGAAACAGAACTTTTCAATTAGTTGACATTGTGTGAACGTTTGGAGATGGAACAAATGTAAATAATTCATGGCCCGAACAATCACAAAATACTTAATTAATATAGTAATGATGAAGCCTTAAATGTTACTCATGACTCATGAGTAGGCTTGTTAACTTCAAAACATAATCACATTTACAGAACTTTTTTTACTCCTGATTGATGAAGGGGTCTACTTAATGATTGATCGATTGATGAAGGGGCCTACTTAATGATTGATCGATTGATTGATATTTTATACTCTGCTTAATTTAGGTATTTCATTTATGTGATGCTGGTTTATTCCAATATTAATTGACACTAGCACATGTGTTATCTTAATGTTGGAAAGTTAATTTTCCTCCAATGCTATGAAGAAAAGATAGAAATGATACAGATACTCTCCAAATAAACTGCCCTTAGCTACAGAGCAAGGACCTACTTAAGGCCCCTTCACTTTAATGATGGCATGCCTGTCCTATGGGTTATGGTTTGTTTGTTTGATTGGGGTTTAACGTCGTACTCAAGGGTATTTCACTTATATGACGATGTGCCAGCCCAATGGTAGAAGGAAACCACCCTCGACACCACTGGCAACAAATAAAGACAAGATGAGACAAATTGGTAACGTTAATTTAGAAGGATGTCTTCATTTGCTGGTTCACTTTGTTATTCCAATCATTAAATTGGCTTGTAACTAAGTTATAAACACTCAAACTTCTAGTCAAACTTTTGTTCTGTATGTGTGCAGATCAAAGGTATTGGATTTCTGTGAAAGAGACCCATTCATTTGATTTGCAGTGTAGGATGATAAACTAACCAACGAAGCAAATCACTAAGTTTCACAGTTGTGCTAGTGTAAATTATTGCTGTAAAACATTACCATCATATAAGTGAATACTGGTAAGCGCGGCTTAAAACATTAATCAGTGGCCTCCATTTGAAGAGAACATACATGTACAGTGGGAGGGAAGTGCCATTCTGATTTATATCAGTAAGTAACGTAATGATTTTCTGTGATAATGAAATAATTATCTGTGATTAAATAGAAAATAAAACTTCTGATAAGTTCTAATATAAAAAAGCGAATGCTTTATGTTCTGTAATAGTTTTATTTAATGCATATAGATTTTGCACGAAATATCGCCTTGCAGGGACAGTGAAATATTTTTATGAATTTGGCTGATATTTAAAATACTACAAACAGTATCTGGATAAAAAAAATGGCTTAGAAAACATTTTGAATGTAGATTAGGCCTAACTGAAGATTAGGAACTTATCTAAATATTTTTATTGGCTTATACTCACAGTTGACTTAATGCTAATCTGCTTAAAGGGGACCAGTCTGTGAAATGACCATATTTAACATGTGTTGTGTGATATTTCTCTGTACTGGTATAGTACATACCCGTACCATAGTGAAATGCAATGAAGCATACAGATGTAGTTATATCAGGTAACATGACTGGTCTGGTTATAGCTAAGTCTATTAAACATGTTATTGTTATGGTTTAGATTGGAGTGCCGATATATCCACTAATAAATGTATGATATGGACATGGAGAATAGCAGGCTTACTATGATCTCGGGAGAGGGTCTTTTCCCTATCGTGTATTCCCATTGATGTATAAATGTATTTATAGCTAACCTCTGACAGGATAGCTTCGACCTTTGCCAACTTATAAACAAATTTCGGACCAAGGTAAGAAGTTGTGTGGCAAACAGGTGTGCACGGATTTTTAAAGGTGTGTTAAGAATTAATTGTCTACAATCCTGCTATAATAGTAATTAAACAGCTGGAGTATTAGACGTACATGTCATCGCAGCTAAATGCTGAAATAAGCTGGAGGTATTTCAAGAAAAACATCCCAGCACAGTTTTCATGATGAGACATAGCTTCATGCTAATCACAGTTAGCAATTCTTAGCTTATTTGTGTGGAAATACGAGGTCACCATCGAACCAAAGTCTGATGTCTGGACTACAAACATTTAAAGAACTTCTGGATTACAACAGTAAGAAAGATTAGAATGAATTTATGCTCTCCTGGAAAAATTGTTAAATATATTTAAAAGCAGACAAAATTATTTACATTATATAGACTGATATAGATGTATGACTATATTTTATATTTTGACTATTATTTGGCTCATGAATAGTCTAATTCAACAGAAAGTAACTCAATTCAAAACTTTAAATATTTCAAGTTTTTATTTTGTTATTAGTAGGGTTATGTATCTGCAATCACTGTATATATATTGCCAGAAGTGTACATATCATCACGTAATGTAGCAGTTATTTTTGGAACATAAGCATGCCTCTGGTAAATCTATAACTTTGGGGATAAAGAGTGTTTGTGTTATTTTTATTGTGTGAAATATAATTAGATCTCATGAATATATATATTTTAAATTTTGGTATTGGTTAATATTCTGATAGCTTTCTGTGGTATATGGTGGAGATCTGTTCTACAGATTAGGCATGAGTAAAACTTTTATTAACATCCTGGTTACCGGTATGTGATAGCAGGGTTTCTGTTGACTACTGATAGCATTTGTACAGTTTGTATTGTGTATTTCCTTATCTGTTCATATCAAAACAAACGTTTGGTGTTTTTGATATGGTCCGAATGAAACAATGAATTTGAACACCAGGCCCCATGTACATGAAGCCCCATTTGGGGCTCTCTATTGTGCATTAAATTGTTTTATTGCATACCATAAACTATTGTATTGTCTATATGGGGGACCTTTTTCTTATAAGTCAGAATGTCCAGATAGTTGTGCATGTTATAGCTTTTATATCAGAATGATGTTCAGATAGAAGGATCAGTGATGTGATGCTAGGGTTTGAATGACTGGCACCTGTAATTAACAGCCCATTCACAACCAGCAATTACAGGTGTAAATGATAAGTAATCATAAGCATTTGCTGTCATGCTTTCTGTTGAAGGTGATAATTTGTTGTGATTATCTTTTCTGACTGGCATTAAGTAAAGGGGCTGCTGTTAACAAGAACTCACACTTACTTAATATTTGTCAAACATAAGTGTAGATGTGGAGGCTGATACCCGCAATATTTGGCATCTGATCGCATTATGCCTTTTGTAAATGTATGCACGATCACTTGGCATCTATACTCCCCTTCAACAAACAGTTGATATGAACACAAAATATTGTTTGCTGTTTGCCAATTAACTGCTTGCAGCCTTCAATAATGCTTGGACCTTACAAACAAACAGTTTATGCTGTATTTGTGTATGTCAAATTTTTCATCCCAATCCCCTGCCAGAAATGGCCGGTTATATGATCAGCCTTGGCTGTTTGTGTGTGACCCTGAATACTGACTTCAATTAATATACTCCATTTCCTATTATACATGCATCATATGCACCTCTAGACATGTTGAAGTTTAAAATATGGTAAAATTTTAAAGAAATGTTAAAAATATACTTAGTATTTTTGTTCTGTTCCAAACGAATGCATTTTCGACAAAGCCTTGTGTTTTCCCAGATGTGATTGCCAACCAATCACACTCGTGTGATGATAGGTGACAATAGGCTCTTCTATTAAAGTATTGTTTGCCTCTCAGTTTGTTTCTCAATTTGGCCATATAGGCACACAATATTTGTTATGGATGTATAATGCTGTAATTTTGATAACGTGCCATAAATTATCCAAGAACAGTATAACACTTGTTATCAGATCTTAGAATTACCTTTTTTTTACCTTTTTTTCCTTTTTATCTGTGTGAAAGTTTGTATTTATATCGTTGTCTTTCAAAAACACCTGTTAAAAGTGTTGCTTTCTAAAACCGATTAAAACTTGTTTGCAGAACAAGACGAGACAGGAATAACAATTTATGTGTAATGCATGTATTGCCATTTGGAAGAATTTAAAAAAAAAAAAAAAGCCATCCCCTTGCTGTCTATCTCCTACTTGATTTCTTTGATTATCATTACATATTTATTAAGGTCTTATTTCATATACCTCTGAGAGTTCTCACTGTTTGTGAACAATGTGTTTTCAATAGTTTATATCAATTTATTACAATTTCATATCAAGTAAAAAGTCCATAGAGTTCAGCGACTATTTGGGTTAGCATGAACAAATCATATAAAATCTACCAAGGCATAGAGACCAACTCACTAACAAATCCAAATTGAAAACAAAAAAGAACTTGTATTTAATTTGAATGAAATAGTGTACTTGAAAGCTGTAGTGTCCTAAAAATTGTACACCTCCAAATTTCTCAGAAATGAACCTGGCATACACATTTTTCAAAGCTTTCTTGGCATCCACGACCCCTGAACTCCCATCTATTGGGGTCTTTAGAACCCACCGTGACCCTAACTCCACTGACCTGTCAGCTCTGTTTTTGTGTTAATTTTGTTCTTCTGTTTTGTGCAGGGAGATTTATTTATATTAACAACAAGATAAATCATCAAACAAACATTATTTTAAAAATTCATTTTTATCACAAAGTGTAGGTAATGAAATAATAGTACTGTTTTTCTTCTGATAATTTGTTCAGCGTGAATTTTTTTGGGGATAAATACTCATCAGTCTGAATGCAGAATGTAATAGACATTTTCAAAATTCTGCAACGCGGTTAATTTACTTTACATGTGCAGTGCTTCAATGTACGTCCCCTATACAGTGGAGCCTACTGCAGATTCACATAGGCAAAGTCATAAGGGTTCAAAAACACATTAGGGAAAAACTACATAATGCTGCTTTTTATAATGTGTGTGAGTATTTTTTTTTCATGAAGTGCAGTCAGAATGAGAAGCATATGCCAAATGTTGTGCATGTTGATGGTTTATTTTTAGAAGCCACCATATGTAACCTGCATCTATAGACATTGTAGTTCATCGATCTTGTCAAGTTTTTACATAGAAAAGTATGTGGTAGATATTACAGAAAATTCTTGTATTTTTCTGACAATTGTTTTATAGATTTTCTCAACATTCTTTCCATCTTTTTAGGTTATATGAATGCATTTACATAAATTAATGACTCATTATATTTTTTTATTACATTGTAGTTTTATCACTGACTGTTTTACAATATCAAGTGCGCCTTTTTTTTTAAGTGACAAAAAGTTTAGTTGTAAATGATCGCATCAATATCTATGGGTTTTTTGTTCAAATGTCGAATTCCGAAATACCTCTATGATGAGGTCAGTCAAATGTGATAGATTAAAGAGGTTTTAAAGGATGTACTGATTTATATGTATGAGTAACATTAAGTGACTTCAGAACAGGGGCAACATCTGCTATTGATATCATTTCTTCATGTTTAAAATCCATAATATGTGTTGTGTTGGATTTTCTATCCGAGTCTAATATTTTATGTTCCGGCAGATTATTGATTACAGTGGGAGACCTCACAATACATTTAAATGCTTATTTTAATTCATACTACTATCACAGTATATGAATGAAGATACAGTTTCTTTCAATCTGAAATTTTTGCTGCCATTTGTGGATTTTTATAGCTGTGCGGGTTGGAGCGGCAAGAAATCATTACTTGTATAAAAAAAAAACTTCCACTTAATTTATTTCTGCCAGATTTTGTTTTGTATTAATTAAGCCTTATCTTTCCGTTGCAGGTCTGAGAATGTCCGAGTAGACTAACTGCCGGTTTCTGGGAAGTGAAATTGTCCTATGTGTTTTGATAAACCTGATGCTGCCTTATTACAGAGTTAGTGACAAACCCTGTGGCCAGGATGTTTGATTGAAGCCATTTTAGCACATTGGATATGTTAATTGACATCTGTGCTTTACTGTACACAGGAACCCTCTACTGGATGTAATTGGAGTGGATAGTCAGCCTGTTAAAGCACTTTATCATAAACATAACTGGGTCATATGTAATCACGCATGGATGGAGGAAACGACCAAAAATGTTCAGCCCAAACTTAGTACCCCAACCAGAGAAATCTGCTAGTCATTCTGGAATTGTGTGTTAATTTGTGACAGACGTATAGAGTTGACTGCCGGATCATGTTCATGCTCACACTGACTCCATCAACAGGTTAGTGCTGTATAATATCATCAACCTATTTGTCTGTTGTGTCAACAATTTTCAACGATTGTTTTCTCATTGCCTATATCAATTTGTTTTAGTCCGCTAAGTCATGCTTCTGTCATTATGTCTGACAACTGTGTCACCATGTCTTTTTTTTTAATTCTGCATGATAATCTTTCAAATTTGTTCAAGATTTTAATGATAGTTAACTATGTTATTATCAATTGAAAAGTGTACAATTTAAAAAATAATACTATTGACCGACAGTTTTTTAGATAAAAATAATAGAAAGAATTCACTTTCAGTAAACTGTTTCCATAAATTTGCCCACTTTGGGTTTGTCTTGAATCTCAAGTTGAAGGACTCTTTGAAGCAGAAAGTTAATGAGACTTTAATAGACAAACACTTATGAGATGTATGGAAAATTCTTTATCAAGTAAATTATGTTATACATGTTTTACAGAAGTCACTTTGTGTGGGTTTGACATACACCGGCTGTTGGCTATCCTTTCTCAAAGTAAGTATTGACTACTGCTGTATAATTTATGGGTATACATACATTAAGTCCCCTAATAGCTTGAATTCAAAATAAATAGATGTGACATACACTTCCAGAAATAAATGTGGGTTGGTTAAAGGCTTATTGTTATTGTCCCTGAAATAGACACTTTGTATGACTGGTGTTTGACAAAATTAAACAATTCCGTTGTTGTTGTGTGTTTAAATGCTTTACAGGATTGTAATACATGAATTGAGGTTGTTCCTGGTGTCCGGTCAAACACCCAATGTCTTGTCCTCAATGTCAAGGTCTTTGGCCACTGTAGCACTGGTGTTCGTAAAGTCTGATGGAAGATATTTTTTTTAAATGGCAGCAATGCAAAGTAAAGATGGTGTCCAGTAGTTTCAGCAATGGTGGCCAATGTATGGCAATTTGAGAAAGTTGAAGCCTTTGAATGGTATTTTGAATGGAGATTATGAAATCTGAATATATGAAGCCAGGATCCTATGTCTTAACATTTTGTTAAGCATTCAGATTTCATTTGGCAATGAGTCTGTACATGGGTGCAAAATGAAGTCCTTGTGTTGTGGTGGTGTTTTGAACCCCTCTCATTATGATGTAGAACAGTTCATACAGGAAGTGACAGCACATGAAGCTCAACTGTTGTGCAGTTGTTGACTGCTTCGTTATGTGCCATACATTACACTTCAGCGTTGTAAAGCCATTGTTTGATGCAGTGTAACAGTGTGAAATTACTTAAATAAAATGTTGGGCTGCATCCAGTGAGTTGCACCTATGTGATGTCCCGCCACATCCGCATACTGTGTATGCTGGCTGTAAATAACTACTATATCTTAACTACAGGGATGTTAGCTCATGAACTTCATGGATTCTGTTACTTTCGAGAAAGTATGGTCAGACTAAAAGAGTATGCAATGTGAGAACCATTGATTTAGGGATTGAACTACTGTTTTTTAAAAAAGTAGCTTACACGATCACTTTTTAATATCTCCCAAAGTAAGGCTTATTCTGTCTGTTAAAATGAATACATTTTAAAGTGAATACATTTTAAAGTGAAGAATGACAAACTTTTAAATACATTACCATAGAACTAAGTAAGACTTTCTCTGCTATAAATGGCCATCGTGCTGAGGGCAGTTTGTTTCAAGTATGAACATACTGCTTTACTTTGCACTGGAGGAACATCAATTTTATAACAGAGTGATCACTCCAGATTTGATATTTGTGTTAGTCTGACAATTCAAGTTAGTGCTGGATACACTGGCGCTTATTATAAGTTAAATACCTGTGGACAGGGCGTTAAACACCAATCAATCAATGAATCATTTATGTATGAGTAAAGTTTACTTAACTTCTGCCTCATATATTATTTCTGGTTATGTTTGCGGACCTGGTTTATGCAGAAAGTTAATGTAACCCGAAGCTTACAGTTGTCAAGTATCAGTCTTGTAGAATGTGACCTGCTAGAAGCAAAGTCTGGTTCTTATTTTCGTAATGGGTCATTTTTTTATGTAACGTTCTTTAAGAGTTTTTCCTTGTGTCTGTGATATATATGTTAGTGTTCTAGCCTGACTCGTTTCTTATTTTATAGGCTCTGTGTAAAGTCCAGCCTCAGTTAGTTGATGTCAAGTGGATGGGAAAAGACTCCAGTGTGAAGTTAGAACTTCCTGTTTATCGGAAACACAAGAGAGTATGTTTGAGTTTGATAGAAGTTATAACATGTAGCTTTAACTCACTGTGCTCTTTAACGGTCCAGGAAATGGGAAACATGGGCTGACTTAAACATTGGTGCACATGCCTTATGTACACAAGGGATGTACTTGTCGTACTGAAATAAACTGACAGAAACTTTTTGAAATTGGAACCTGTTTTGGCACAATGGTGAAACTTGTGTCAAGTTTGTTGAATAGTGTTACAGTGTGTCTCAGGCTCAAAAATCTAACCGCCGGAAAACTTTAATGAAAATCAATTAAGTTTTGGATTCCTGGATTTAGATTTCAAAATGGCTGTGCCAAGTTCGTTGCCATTTTCGCCATCAAATAGTGAGGATGTTGGCAGCCTGTCAACTACCATGATCCAACCAACAAGGACAGTTGAGCGTGTTTCAGACCAAGTGAACAGCCTGACTGATACAACTGTTCACACAGCTAGTGTGGTTAACGCACCAACAATTCTCATGGCTTCAGACACAATGGATGATGTGTCCAATCTGTGGTTGAGTAGTGATACTAGGTCATCAGAACTGTCATCCTCAATACCGGACTTGTTTACAGGAGGAAATGTTTCATTCACAATTATTTCCCCCAGTGATTTTACTATCACCGCTGTACCAAGTACCGAAACTTTGACAGACACTAGTTTTACCTTTGACACCTCTACAAGTGTTACAAACAGTATTTTACCAACAACAACACTGAGCAGTATCAGTGCTAGTTTTGAAAACAAACCATTTAACAGCAAAGGATTAGTTGACAGTGATGATAACATCCTGCTGCCATCATCATCATCATCATTATACCCTTCACCAACACCGCTCATTTCAGTCACATCAGTTCTCCACGGGGAAACGATTCCAGGTGTCAAGCCGTCCTTGACATCGTTTCTCCCGTTTCCGTTGGTAACACCACCTCCCTCACCAATCTCCCCCTCCAAAACAATGACCAACCCAGAACCAACAGCAACGTCAACTTCTTCTGGAAATGTCACCAGTCTTGGTCATGTCCCATCATCTCCTGCTGCCGAAAGTAAGTATATGTTTAATATTGTAGATACTTCTCTTTTTATAAGATAAATAACATTGGTATGGATAACAACTTCTTAGTAATTGGACACTACGTTTCTATCCCATTCCAGAGATCACTATCAAGTATATAACAATCGCTGGAATGAGATAGAAACGTAGTGTCCAATAAACTAAGAAGTTGTTATCCATACCAATGCTTTCCACTTTAAATGTACTCCCAACTTCTACATGTATATGCATCAAAGAACCTATTTCTCTTTTTCTGTATCTTTGTGTATTCTGCGTGGAATTTAGCTACAATTTGTTTAAGGCTTGTTGCCCATAGTCTAGATAACTTAGCAAGTTCAAAACCTCAAAACAGACTGTTCTTGAATCGTTAAATTAACCAGGTGTCTTTGGCTAGAGTATCTTGTTATTCAATGGTGACCAAAGATAAATTCACTTTCCATATGTCCAGAATTGTTTTAGACCTTGTGGTGCTTGCCAATTGCAAATTTTCAGCACTTCTGTTATAAATTTCAAAAGAAACCTAACTGAACTGGTTTAAGCAAAGACTAAAGATTCACTTTCCACAAAAAGCGTGCTTATTAATAAACCCTGAATATCCAAATACAGGGGTTTCGAGTTATGACTTTAGAACAGAGTGACGTCCCTTTGTAAAATGACGTAAAATGACAAAGGTAGGACAGTCTGTCTATACTTTAACACTGTGGGTTGTCGGTTTTGGGAAAAGTAGCTTCAAAATTGTTAGCTTTATGAAAAATTATATTCCAAGTGATGGAACGGCAAAATTCGTAAAGTTTTATTACGTTTATTTGTTTACTTTCAATATTGCCTATATCATCAATTTAAAAATCATGGATTAGCCCTCCTTTTGGTGTAAATTTATAATGCTGATTCGCAAAGGGACTTCACTGAGTTGGGACCCCTGTATGGGAAAGGGATACCTTTTGAAAATCCACATAATTCCACAGGAATTCTTTCAGGATTAGGTCTTAAGACAATGTCAAAGTAAACATTGAACCAGCTAGGGCTGTCGTGAAAATTAACCTGAAAGTTATCAAATCATATTTCTATTTAATGATGTAATAGTTTTCATTCTAAATCAGTTCTATTGGTGCATTTTCAACAACTAAAAGTATCAATAAAAATGTTCAAGATTGTGTTCATTTTTTTTTTTAACAAAATACTCAGGAAAATAGGCCCTGAATGACCCGAAGACTGATTGCAGACTCTAAAGTTTAAGGCATGATGTCTGCAATTTCTGAATACTCATTGTCAGTTAGCTCGGGAAATCATTGCAATTTAAGGATACTGTAACTCTCCCTTAGAGTGTTTTTACATTTTCCTGTTTTAAGCCTAAACTACTGTGAATTTTGCAGCACATGTATATATATATTCTGAACCGTCTTTTTCTGGAGAACAATATAAAGTCAATTATTTTTTTCTGAAGCTTACGGAAATTTT
>JAVFBX010192079.1:0-13315 GCA_034783855.1 Mopalia kennerleyi
GGCGGGAAATATTCACCCACGGTTTGTTTATGACTGGACTATAATAACAGGGGACGGTATTTAATGATACAAAGAAAGTCTTGGTTAAGTTTTTTTTACCCTTGTTGGTTTACCTAAAATTATACAGTCCGATCAAGGATCTAATTTTATGTCCAAAATATTTCAGCAAGTAATGTATGAACTTGGGATTAGACAATATAGCTCAAGTGCCTATCTCCCTGAGTCGCAAGGGGCACTGGAAACATTTCATCAAACATTGACAAATATGATAAGGGTGTATTGTATTGAGTGTGCAACAGATTGGGAGGAAGGTATTTATATTCCATTGTTTGCCGCCAGAGAATCTGGCCAAGTCAGGGGGCCCTTTAAACTGTTAAAAGAAAAGTGGTTAGCAGATGAAACAGAAATACATTTGTTGGATTATGCGTCACAGGGTCAGGTGAAAGTTATTTATGATAAAAAGGCTAAAGCCCGCTCTTTTGAAGTAGGTGATACTGTGTTAGTTGTGTTGCTTGTCCCCAAACAGCCAATGTCTGCACGGTATTATGGACCGTATAAAGTGTTAGAAAAGATGAGTTAGGTGAATTATGTGATAGTAACCTTTAAAGGGAATTCAATATTTTATTTCCTGATGTCGTCACCAGAACCACTTTAGCTTATTATGATGTTGATGTATGTGCGGCTACTCCAAATAAACAACATGCGTACCGCCGCATGAACCCTGATAATTAAAACAGCTTCACAAGGAAGTTGATTATTTGTTAGAAAATGACTTGGTGGAACCTAGCAGCAGTAAATGGAGTTCGCCATATATATTAGTTCAAAAGCCAGATTCTAGTGGCGTTTCGTAACTGATTACCGCCAGGTGAATTCAGTTACTAAGACTAACTCCTATCCGATACCACGGATTGATGGCTGTATTGATAGAATCGGAAATGCCAGATATGTCACAAAATTTTATTTGTAAAAAGGTTATTGGCAGGTGCCTCTCACAGAAAGAGCTAAAGAAATATCTGCATTTGTCACCCCAGACGGATTGTTTCAATACAAAGTAATGCCATTTGGTATGAAAAATTCTGCTGCTACGTTCCAGCGCCTAGTTAACAATGTTATAAATTGCTTGTGTAATTGTGAAGCTTATATTGATGATCTTCTTTTGTATAGTGAAACTTGGAGCCAACATTTAGCTCAGATTCGTGAACTGTTAGAAAGACTGACTGAAGCTCATTTGACTGTGAACCTAGTAAAGTGTGAATTTGGGCAAGCTCGAGTTGTGTTTTTAGGGCATGTTGTGGGTCAGGGCGAAGTAAAACCTAGATCAGCTAAAGTTGATGCTATAGTACATTTTCCAGTTCCTCAGACAAAAAGGGAAGTTATGCGTTTTTTAGGAATGGCTGGATATTATAGGAAGTTTTGTAAAAACTTTTCTGATGTGGCGGTGCCGCTAACTGACCTGCTGAAGAAGGGAAGGAACTTTGAATGGACTGAAGACTGTCAATGTGCATTGCAGAGATTAAAAGCTATACTCGCGAGTGAACCTGTGCTCATGGCTCCAGACTTTACAAAGCAGTTTAAACTAGCTGTTGATGCGAGTGATGTCGGAGCTGGTGCAGTAGTTTTACAGGAGGACAATTATGGGGTTGACCATCCTGTCTGCTATTTCTCAAAGAAGTTTGACCAACACCAGCAAAACTATTCCACCATTGAGAAAGAGACTTTCGCATTGTTATTGGCTTTGCAGCATTTTGATGTGTATTTAGGTATGACATCACAACCTGTATTGGTTTATACTGACCATAATCCATTGGCTTTCCTGAGAAAAATGAAGAACAAAAACCAGAAGTTACTCCGGTGGAGTTTATTTCTTCAGGAGTACAATCTTGATATTAAACACATTCGGGGAGTGGACAATGTTATCGCTGATGCACTATCAAGAATCCGATAGATAGTTGTACAAAAGTCTCATGTAGACTTTTTCCTTCAAGAGGGGGCATGTTATGTGTGTATATTCCTGACAATTGGAAATGACCCCTTATAATGTGTGTTGTGTGTCAATGGTAACAATGACATTAATGTTAGTGAGTGGAGAATTTGATATGACCCCCAAAGTAGCCACTGAATAGGAGTTGTATGAGCCGTTTTGCATATAAAAGGAGCCAAGTTTTGGCTCTGGTTTTGGAAGCCAGTAGAGGTACCACTGCTGAGCTGACAGGTTGTGTGTTTGTATGGTCTCTGGCCAGAGAACTGTTTTGTCCTGTATACCTGTTCATCAATATTCTACTGTGTGATGTCTGAATTTATCTACATGTTAGAGAGTGGTCAAACCAGGAGCTAGGACATGTGGTCAGCTTTATAAGCCCAAGAGATTAGTTATTTGGACAGATTTAGCATTCACAAGGAGACCTAATTCCAGGAGGGGCCCCAACAGTGCACTTGAGTATAACATTACCTACTGTAGTTAATAGCTTGGCCAAGCCTTAGTGTAATGACTGTAAGAATATAAAATAGGTTAGGGGTTTTGTATACTATATGTATAGGTTAATTAGTTTTTGTTATCAATTAAATGTGTGTTTGTTTCAAACGTGTGTTTCCGCTTCACTCCATGTCTACCCGTTCCTGTCATAACCGGCAAAGTGTTTTTGTCCAGTGTTCATCTTTTAAGCACGTCCGTTACGTAACAAAATAAACTTTCTTACATTATGGTACACTTCACATTTTGTTTGTGCTGGTGTCGATTATTATTGGAATACATAAGTTAAATACCGTAAAGCACGGCGTAAAACACCAATTTACCAACCTACCTATCTGTGAAATACCAAAGTAACCAACTGGAAGAAGCTATATAAACTGTCTGATCATAACCAAACTTGAAAAAGCTATATCAGAACATTTAATTCAACAGCAATCACATGGAGTGAGTAGAAGAATAACCAACAGAAATTGACTATATATTACAATTACTCAAATGATATGTCAAATACATCAAAAACCAATTTAATAAAATGAGTTCTTTATAAAAATGTCCCATACTTATGATCAGTAAGCTATTCAGCACTTAGAAAATAAACGTGAAATAACTGAAATGAGCTAGATGATGTTAGACTGTTAGACTCGAGAACAACAAACTAAAGTTGAATGCGAAATACATCAGAAACCTATTGAAATGACACTAATTGCTATCCTTGATGTGTTGAGTACTTGGCTCCACACTACTTCTCTGAAATGAAAGCGGTGTTAATCCAGAAGAAACATAAAGCATGTCCAGTTCACGAGCTACTGACTATAAAATAAGCTAATTGAAAAAGTAAATTTTAAAATCAGATAACTGAAACTTACTGTATGAATGAAAACATTTACAACAATGACCTAATATGATAATGATGTTGTTGTTGAGGTAAAGGACAAATGAAGTCACAATTCACATTATTTCACATAATCACTAAGATAAACTTGTGCTTACACATGAACAGATGTTTCATTGTAATGTTTATTTGTCTAGTTTTCATGTTCAGATTTTGTATTGTGTAAGATTTTATAGAGGGTGCTATCAGAGCTATCAACAGAACATAAAGTTAATCAGTTTTGTGACATCCTGAGACTGTCATGTTTGTTGTCGGTAGAGTGTTTTCCCTTATCAATGGGCTGGCACACTGTCCTACATGTATGAGTGAAATATGTTTAAGTACAGCATAAAACCCCAATTAAACTCAACCAAGAGTGCTCCAAATTTTCTAACACAAATAATTGTCTTGGTTTCAGATTGCTTATTCTATTGGAATTACTGAACCGTTGTCCATCACTATCTTCAGCTATGGGACCTCCAAGGTGTCACAGCAAGAATTGCTCAGAATTGTCAATAAAAACTTTGATCTAAGGCCCGGAAGAATTATCAAAGAATTGGATTTAAAGAAACCAATCTATCAGAAAACAGCTGCTTATGGTCACTTTGGCCGTTCAGAGTTCACGTGGGAAATTCCAAAAACACTGGTTCTATAGAAATAAGTGTATGATGGCATATGGGTTGTGGTATGGATAACTCTTCTGGTTTACCTATTCTTATTGGTAAACTTCAGAGGATAAATGTCTTGAACTTATGTCAATAGAATTCCTCATATCATTATTAAGGGGATCACAGTTTATTGGTAATAATATATTATATCACCTGATCATTATTATATCACACCTGATTTGTATATTTTAGTATTAGTACATAATATTATAATTTGATGTAGAGGAGGACAAATTGCACAAAACAAGAACATGGCGAAAAATTCAAACTACCGATAAATCTTGTATTTCAAATATTTCCTGTCAAGTAGGTTTTTAATGTTCTTCTGAGTCTTCCGTCTTTAACAATGCAAATAAGCTCTGTTTTATGCAACCCTTCCACATCTTACTCTACAAAGCTTTTTTTCTTATTTGTTTAATAATTTTTCAATGTAATTGGGAAATTGCAACTTACTGGCATTACCTTTTCTTTATTTATTCTTTAAGAAATTTATTGAGCTTTATGGAATTTGGAATTAAGATGTAAGATTCAAATTAATGTTTTTGTTGGTTGCATAAGTATTCATGTATTTGCTTTTGGTTAAATTTGAGAACAAAATTTATGTTTCAGATGTATTCAAGTTATTTTAATGTCAAAAAAGATTTTTTAAAATTTATTACCTCTACACTACTTACTAGCTGCTAATCTCTAATTCACGAGGGTGGGAGGGAGCTTCCTGGTGCCCTCTGAGCTGTGTCAACAACAAGTCAGCATTAAAATATGCCTTGGCATGCATTCATATGAGTGAAATAACCTTAAGTAGGGCATTAAATCCCAACCAATCACAAAAATCTAGTTAATGTTAAAGAACAATCAACATGTTTTAACCAGGTACCATGTTTAATTACTAGATACTAGCGAAATCCTAGTCTATTTTTGTTTTACTTTATTTATTACATGTATCTTACTTTATTAAATATCTTACTTTATTTAAAAATGAACAAACTTGTTTTGATATTTGCTGAATATATCAAACGGAATCTCAAAAGTGAAACAAATACGGTCCCCACATTTCAAATAATTTTAAATTTTAAAAAAACGATAAGAGAAATTTATTCTCTCAATGTTTATTCTATTGATGGCCTGCTGCCATGCTCCAGTGATAAGGGTGTAAGACAGAATGAGAAGTGGACACTCCACCGTAATATAAGTGAAATATTTTTGAATGGAATCTAAATGTCAATGGAACAACTAGTCTTGCTTTTGATAAGGGTTCTCAATGTTGTAAAATACCCAAGCCTTGTTATATTGGATATTGACCATTGTTCAGTCTACTGTATGATTTGGTCGGATCCAGCAAAAATAAAAATAAAACAAGGAGCTTAATTAGATCTTGAATGTAAAACCCTCATCAATTCTTTGTGTTTATTTCTGGTCTATAATACTTGTCATTTTCACAATTATATTATATCTTGCAGTTATTTGAGAGAGATAGCTGTATGTCTAAACTCCTTTATTTTATGATGCTCGTTGATTTAAGTTCAATGGATCACAGCATTCACAATTTTTATTCTTGAAATTATCAATACTCTCATTTTATGCTTTATTTTTTGTTGCTTTTATACTATTATGTAAACATTGTATATGAAAAAAAAAATGTTTTGTTCATTTTTCGCAATATATCCAATTCTTTGTAATTTACTGAAAAATTATTCATCACTGTGATTTTAAAAGTTAAATACCGCAATTTATGTATATTTCATTTTATACATGATGTGTAAGAGATAGGATCTTTTCTCTCCTTTCAATTAAAGGATAGTTCAGTGATTTATATTATTTATTTGAAACTGGAGCTCGGAGTCTTTGAGTCCACCTGTTCACCATCAGGTATATGAGTGAGTCACACGATGTGGTTCTGGCAATCACCTGCGAGTGGGTTCTATGAGGTTTCCTCTCGGTTTTCCACCATAATTAGGCAAGGAACAGTGTGAAGTGGACAATCCGTCGTCATATAAGTGAAATACCTGTGAATACGACTTTAAACCCCCCAATCATACAAGGAAATCCTTTAGAAGTCTGTAGCGATGAACTTACACTAGGAAATTTGTTGTGAATTTCAGCTTCTCTTTATTGATGTTGCAAGGTTTCTAACAGGTCGGTCAACCCCTTTTCTCAACCCAAAGCCTGTCTCCTTCAACAGTGAAATATCACTAAATAGCACTGTGTGAATAAGACACAGCTGATAAGATGCCATAAAGTGTCACAAATCTGTTAAAACAATTAACAAACAAATAAATGTTTATAACAAATATTTGTATCTTGCATGTACTGAAGCTTTACCTTTATTAACATTTGTTATTTTTATGATCTTTCTGCATTGTTTATTTTCGATTTTTTTATTTTATTGTTTACATTTGCTTTTTCATTATTCAAGTGTATAAAAAGTTTAGTGCTTTGGTTATCTGGTTATGCAGTTTTCTCATCCATGTAATAAAGATGATGTTTTTAGGTTATTTTGAGCATCTTTTAATTCAAATTAAAACGTGGAACATTTACTTCTATGAGGTTTCAGCCCTCCCACTGGGGCCTTTCTCAAATAAATATAAATATTTATGTGGAGTAACTTCAGAGTTTGTGTTTTTGTTTTATTTATTAAGGGAGGGTTGGGAGAGAGCTTTCTGTTGCTCTCGTGCTTTCAAAGCTAAGGGGCAACATGAAGTCGATCTGTTTCAGATGTCATTGTATTACGACCTATGATTGTCTTATATTTGTCCTGTGTTATTTTACCAGTGGCCTTGACACCCATTGGGCTGGTTTCCCTTCCTGTGAGTGAAATAACCTCCAGTATCCTGTAAAACACCAGTTTTTGGAGGGTTGTCAATTCTGACAAATAAACATTTTCCATATTGTACAGCTTCCCATGGGAATATTCTTGTACTTAAGACACCCCATTTAACTGACAGACTGCTGCCCATTTACTGAATGTGGTGATCAAAACCTGACTATTAATTAAATCATATGTTGATCTTTACATCTTGATTCAGATTACTGTACCGGTTGATTCAAAGTTAATTTAATATATCACTTACCCGTGATGCAAATCTGTAAAGAAACAGAACACACAATATACTGATATCTATAATCAGTTCAGTCAGAAATAAGTTTTATGTAGCAATCTCTAGATTTACGGTCTTTTATCATAGTCTGGTTGATAATATGGTATCTGACAAATGAGGGTGTGTTTCCTTGGAACAATAATTGTATGTCAACTGCACCCATTCTCAGTAAGATAGCTGAAGTTACTGGTCGGACAGATTCAGCATTGCGTAATGTTAAGCATTCTGGCTCATCCACATTTTATCTTGCTGCACTGCGTATTAGGTCACGACCTTGTCTTGTCAGTGGTCCTGGTGATTTACTTCACCAGTGGCTTAGAAAGAACACCGTCATGTTTGAAATAAAAGTATAAAACCACACTCGAATAAACTATTTCTATTAAAATATGCAAGGGAAAATATATAACTTTCTTTTATTTGCGAAAAATAATCTATTTGTAGTCTGGAAGTTTAAACAACTTTATGACAATATGTCCAAAATACAGTACGCTCAGGCTCACAAATTTGTATACACCATTTTTTAACATTTTTAAATATGTCCTGTGGCCTTTTCACAACCTACGTGTGTGAACATTCTTTTGTGGCTATTTTTGTTTTTGACTAGTTCCACATACATGCAGTTACCATGGTCGATGGTTTTAATTTACATGCCACTCTTCAGATTCATAACTTCACTGCATGTGTATAGACCTGTATTCTACGTGTTACCTGATTATATCCAGGTATCCTAACCTCGTTACCTTACTGCAGCTACAGTTGCTGACTGGTACAATAAATTTTCTTAGTGATGTTTTAATTGGGAAGAATGTGCCTTTGATGGATTTAGTTTCTTAGCTGTTCATTAACATCTTAACCTGCAATCTATATATAAAACACCTTTTTCTTTGAAGTTCACCTATTTAAATTAAAACACCTTGACTGGATGAGGAAACTTTCCCTATCGGTTAATCAGTATTTACAGCTTATTTTAGTCTGGAAATAACGTTGACAGAAAATTTCAGGATAACAATTATGTGTTAACTGGTCGCTGGCAAATCTAAAAGGTACAATTTCTAGTGTGAAGGATTTCGAATAATAGTAGTCTTGATGTGTAATTAATTTTGGGGGAAAAGTGACTTTAAAATCAGTTATATTTTAGTGAATGAAGAATAGGCTGTTTGATGTCCCAGAGGAGTTTATAAACATTTATATAGGCCTTCAGCAAGATAGCATTGACAGGGTTTTAAGTTACACTAGTGTAGTAGAAAGTGTAGTGCTGAAATGGACATGAGAAGGTTGGTGCCTGTTAACAAGTAATGTTCTTAAAGGAGCTGCTTTCTTTGGGAATTCTCACTATAGAAGAGTGCCATGTTTTTCAATATAATGCCATTGAAGTGAATTCTTCTGACTCTAAAGTCACTTTGGGTTAGTTTTCCTTTTTTTTTTTTTACTAAAAAGTTAATAAAACATCAGATTTTTTGTGAGGTTAACAAAAACTTCTGTCGCTTAAATATTATACTCTAGTTAGCTTCGTTATGTATGTATTAGACTAAAAGTACAAGATTTAAAGTATGTTAACCAACACCCACACACTGGCTTTAGGTCCTCCCTTCGTACCCCACCTACTGAGTGGCCTGGCCCATCTGCTGCTTCGGGACCCTACGCCGGTTCTCTCAGGGCTGTCCATGGTGTGAGGGAAGGGAGTTTTTAAACACTCCATAATGTTACATCTGCATCGAGCAAAATAATCCTCTTGTATCTGTCTGGTGAATAATGTAGTCTGTTAACTCGTCTATTGTCATGAGAGTTCAAGGATTTGGATTATTTCTCTGTGAATTTGCCAAATCATTTAGCTGGCATCTTGAGGAGTGAAGCGGTTTGGGGAGCCTTTTCTCACTTCTTTGCCAGCTGAATATTTGTTTTGTGTTTTGGTAACTATGTGGTTTCCTAAGTGTGTTGTAATATACGCTGGATGTTTATTCTGCCTTCTCTTCGCATTCATTCCATCAACTTCAGGTAATGCAAGTTTACTTTTATCCAATTAAAAACCATAGCAAAAGATTAATGCCCAAACATTTTTTAAAATTATTAGATTTTATTCTGTAGTTATTATTATTATTATTTTTTTTGATGCAAGCAACTGGTTTTTGGTCCATCTTCTTATTGAAATAACATCAAAGAAAAAAAATGTTTTTAGTATCCATATCGTATATTTAAATTATCTTCGGTTTATAATATTTTCTTGCTTGATATAATTTTAATTTTGGTTATCTGTTAAATGTTAAAAGTTATGAGATAATATTAATATATTAAATTATTAATTGAATTTAAATCGATGTTAGGGATATGACCACACATGATTTATATTTCCAGGTGAATGCATTTATTCTGAAGCTGTCTATTCTGTAAGTATATTTTGTACATTGCACTCAATCTCGCGATCACTTCTGTCCTGAAAGGACTAGCCTTGTTTGAGATCTTATGAAATAACCTTTGTAATGAAAAAATACACAAATCTTGTTGAAAATAAGAAGATTTCATGTTTCAATATTTCCTGTTTATATTAAGATGAGTTAGAAGTTATTCAATTGGTAGCCAGGATTATCCATATGGGACATTGGAATAATCGTTAAAAGAAACCCTTTGTTTCAGGATCTGTGTATTTAGCACAGTTAAGCCATTTGACTTCTCAATTACAGCCACAAATATTATCAACTTTTTAATGTTCACACAGTTTGTCTCAGAGAGTTCAAGCATTTTTGTGGGTTTGGTTGATGGGGACCTTTGTCCTGGACTACTGTCTTGGTGTTGTCGAATGTTCTTTGTGTTGTCATTATTTGCTGTCGATGAAGTAGAGGGTGGTTTCCCTGAAATATTGCCGATGAAGTAGAGGGTGGTTTCCCTGAAATATTGCCGATGAAGTAGAGGGTGGTTTCCCTGAAATATTGCCGATGACGTAGAGGGTGGTTTCCCTGAAATATTGCCGGGACTTAATGAAGACTGACTGAAAATATGCATATTTGCAAAGGCCTTTATACTCAACCTTGTTTTAATACATTTAATTTTTTAAGAATATATATATACATGTATATATATTTTTTGAATTATATAAAAAAAAATATATTTTAGTGCATTGAGTCTGAACACAATATACATGTACAACTAGATTTGTATATGTACTTAAAACCTTTAACTATGGTGTAAAACCCCAATGAAACAAACATATAATCCTGTAGTATGTTTGGACTGCATGCATGTGAACTCTATATAGTTGTTTTGGTGATGCAAATCTATCTTAACATTGTACCAACTATCGATAGTTATGATAGCTGACTTATAACCTAAAAATACATGTTGGTTGCGATCTTTTGACAGCAATTTTCTTCAGTACCTTCAAATTGAGTATTTTAAGACCATGGATAACCTAAGCAAACTTTGTAGATGTTATTAAATACCGTTAAGTGTGCTTCAATGTTAGTGAAAGTTACTGATATAATAACTGATAATCTATACATGTACATGTAGCATTAATCCATACATTTTCGCTTCAGAAATACTGATTCGCTATGTCATTTTGATCCAACACTAATACAAGTATAAGTATAGCAGTACGGTGAGTAGCCTAGTTCCCTGAGGAATAAAGAAGGCATTTGGACTATCACAGGCGACAATAGACAACCCTAATAACAAATAACATATTATGGTGTCAAATCATTGAAATGACTTTTGATGCGTCAAAGCTACTAGTATCTTTTATTTCACCATCTAAATCCTGATAGCAGATAACACAGTAAGTAAGCTAATATTTCATTCAGATATACAATGTACCACCAATTAGTTAGAGAATGGGGGATAAAATCCAGCAACAACAATAAACAAGGAAGGGACACGGAGATGAAACTATTAGTCGTTTGGAGTGTGAATAGTTTGTATTTGGCTGTTTTCCACAAGACACTTGGAGTCTTGTCTGAGTACACTTGTTCCCATTTACTCAGCCTAAGGGTATATAGTTGTGGAGTAGATCTCAATAGGCTAACAGCATTCCCACACCTCTACCACACACAGACTTCTGGGGAAATTAACTGAGGCTAATGAGTGCTTCAACAGTTGCGATACGAGTGGTTCTAATATTATGTTTTAAGAAACTAAATGGTTTTTTTCTCTTCTAAGTTTGCAACCACAGCAGACTTTAAAAACTATTTTTTTACAGTATTTTTTCCTTCTATAAAGTGAAATGCTTAGATAGTACATGGTCACTTTATGGCCAACATAAAATGAATTTGACCAAAATACATGTACTACTATTCACTGCGTGAACAATTTCATGAATGGTACCGACACTTGCGTGCACCTATTGACCTGGTATGCCATACTACGATTGAAATAATGTTAAGTAACCCCAATTACACATAGACAGCATTAAATTCTTGAACAGAAGAAGAAAATGAATAAGTAGGGTTCCCAAGATATATTCCCTGGTATTCTTCATCAGGTATATGAGTGAGTCACATGATGGGACTCCGACAATTGCGGAGGTGGTATTTACAAAGTTTCCTCTCGTTTGTCCACCGTAATTAGGCAAAGAACAGTGTGAAATAGACAATCTGTCATCATATAAGTGTAATACCCTTGAGTTGGACATTTAAGCCCTTTCAAACAAACAAATCTTTGGTATTCCTGACATACGCTACATATAACTGCTCCTATACCTAGACTCTTGTACAGGTGAGCTATATGTGAAATATTTGACAGTTTGATAAACAGTTTCCTTGATATAATGATGTTATTTGTGCAGCACTCACCATTGACTTAGTCAGCAGTGTCCAGGGTAATACTGGAGTAATCAGCACAACACCCTGTTAAAGAAATGTTAGCATTAACAATTTCCTGGCTATAAAGTACCTCTGTTCTTCCCAGCTTCCAGCTTTTCTAATGAAAACCAAATGTCAGACACATGTTTTTATACATTTAGACTAAAATGCTGTTTGATGAAGTTCAGTTACATATTATTACAGGTTGGGGAATCATACTATATTTACTCCAATCATGGGATATTACCAAATACCTTTAAGTTGAAGTTTTTCTAATTCCGGCTTGAATCTCTTATCGGGTCTGCGTCTGTGGCATAGTGGTTAGCTAGTGCGCTTTCTAATGCCTACTTCAATGTTCCGTTCACGGGATTGAGTCTGTCTGTCGACGCTCAGGTAAATGAGTGAGTCACAAGATGTGGTTTTGGCAATCGCGTGGGTGGTTTTTACGAGGTTTCCTCTTGGTTTTCTACCATAATAGGGCAAGGAACAGTGTGAAGTGGACAATCCGTCGTTATATAAAGTGAAATAACATTGAGTACGACGTTAAACCCCAATCAATCAAACAAACAAACAAACTTTTCTTTATCTCTGTTTAGTCTCTATTGTTGCTGCATTGGTCAGCTGTATGCATGTAGTTCTCAATTTATTGCGCAAGTTGCATCTGTCTCGACTCTTTGGTGCCTGAGGCAATGCTCACAGTAGACTTCAGATATCACATTTTTATGGGATTTTCTCTTGGTTTCCCACAGGCAATGTAAAACATCTTTGTGTTAAGGACCATGCTAACAATTAAATCAATAATAAATATTTCAGTAAATAAATCATTAAATCAATCAATATTGACATTATATGCAACAAAGAGAACCTGTGTGATATACAATGAATATCACTTAAGTCTGGTCATTTTCAAAATGACCAAAAATGTTTTTGAAATTTAATAGAAAAGAATGATGTCTCACAGGCAGATAATTTTTGTAATATAAATATTGTCACATTTTACAATTGCTGGTGCAGAGGGTTGGTAAGGAGCTTCCTGGTGCCCTTGTGCGGCGGGTTGGGAAGGAGTTTCCTGTTGCTCTGGTGCAGAGGGTTGGGAGAGAGCTTTCTGTTGTCTCGGTGCAGAGGGTTGGGAGGGAGCTTCCTGTTGTCCTGGTGCAGAGGGTTGGGAGGGAGCTTTCTGTTGCCCTGGTGCGGAGGGTTGGGAGGGAGCTTCCTGGTGCAGTGGGTTGGGAGGGAGCTTCCAGTTGCCTTGGTGCAGAGGGTTTGGAGGGTGCTTCCTGTTGCCCTGTTGCAGAGGGTTGGGAGGGAGCTTCCTGTTGCTCTGGTGCAGAGCTAAATTGCGACATTAAAGGTCTTCCCAAATGGTTGATACCTAGAAAACTTATAAAAATAATTCAAGGTCCACTGGACGATTTTCAATT
>JAVFBX010192090.1:0-23936 GCA_034783855.1 Mopalia kennerleyi
GTGAACGTTTTGGAAACAATGCCGTCTACACTACTGAATACGCTGTTTCACACTTCTAGTTAATGGACTTCTGGTATTATATATGCACACAGAGAAGTGTTTCGAAGGATTTTACGGGAAATCGATAATCACTATTGAGCCGAGCGTATGTTCATCATCAAGGGACCCGCAAACAATTCCGTGCCTAGCACTTAAAATCTTTAGATTTTCTTTGAGGTTATTGCATCTTCTGAAACATGGGGTGCTCCCATAATGTAATGGTAAAATGTCCCGAGGAAGGAGAATTCATTGTTCCGGAGGACTAGACTATAGTAATATCAAGGATACTTGCAAGTAGTCGGCTTTTTTTTGTTGTTTCATGCTGAATGTTATCCATAGCTTCAAGTTCAAGTCTTAGTACTTCGGTAATTTCATGATAACCCAGATTAGTATAAAAGAACGTAATACCATATGTAACTAATATAGAATCTAGTGGGATTTTTAGCCTTTTAATGCCCTTGATGAATTCAGTAGAGCCGGCAATGTAAGTTGTCTGCCTTTCACCATGGGCAGAAGAAAACAGTCCAAATATCGTCCCAGTTTTTTCGCAGGGGAGTTACGACTACATACTTGGCAACACACAGCGCTTCCTTATTGTGCAGTGGGGAATACGATCCCAACTACCCTTGTTCAAATGTTATGGTTTGTTGTTTCTAATAGCTTGTGCTTCTCTCCATAGGAGATATCACGAATGTTTTCCCCCGTCAATACGTTTTGTCTTTGAAAAAGGATTTTCCTTCATCTCAGGACAATCTTTTAAAGCACAGAGTGCAGAAGGCAAGTTGAGTCAATTGTAAATATAATTAAAGGGGTTCGCATTGGTTTAGGTGTTGGGGGAAATTCGACGTTTCTGTCTGTACTGTGTTCTTTGTTTGCATTGTGAGGCGCCTTTCTGTCTTTCGGATGTATATTCGCATTGTAAGGCGCCTTTCTGATGTATTTTCATGTGCAGCCTGGGCATTCAAATTCAACAATGAAATCACAAGAAAATATTAATAAAATCAGTCTCCAGATTCCGCCACGCGCAAAGCATCACGGGAAAACACCCACACAGCCCTACGACAGCACTAGCTACCATTCCTTATTCAGTAGTGCGGTGCTTCCCAGCCGTTCAGCACTACATTATATGCAACAACCCTTACCTATTATGTAATAGCAAATGCTAGCCCGAATGCCCGATGTTTCAACCTCCCACAACCCTTCCCTCGTCCTTTCATAACGTGCATTGCCACGTCAGTTCCGGCATGATGTGACGGTATACCAGCCATGCTTGTTTTGCATAGCTAAGGGAAATAACTCCTGTGGTCATTGTTTTGATTTTTATCATATGATACTGTAACAGGAGTCGCTTTTGCAGGAAAAATACTCGTAATGACACATTTTTAAACGTCAGAATCAGTGCATAATATGACTTCATCCGTCTGGTTCATTAACACCATGCATATAATTAATGCAACCCATCAATATTTTTTTTAAACCACTGACTGACGTCAGCAATTACTCGTACTTAGTGTATAAGACTTGTGTCCCCTTTCTCTATTCAGCAGAGTCTATTGCTGAACGCACTGCCTTAAAGTCAACCTATGACGTCACGCAGCCAGAATTCCTAGAGAAGCATACGATAGTTGACTTGTGTACGAGGTTGCACAGCATAAATAATGTCCACACACCAGTCAAACGTTATCATACTGTAGGTCGCTTTAATTCCCCGAAGACTGCTAAAAGATAGTTTAAAGTCCTCCATTTCAAACATCATTAACAAACGAATTCTCAAACAATTTCCCAAACCAACTCAAATTAGCCGAAGTCAGCCCTATCTTTAAGAAATGTGACTGCCTTCGAAAGAAAAATTATCGTCCAGTGTGTTAACCGCTATTTCCAAAATTTTCAAGAAATGTCCAATTATCTGGATTCACAGATGTTGTACTCTCTCCACTCATTTAAGAGTATAGGAACGCAAGTGATATCAGATATATAGATAAAGAAGTACATTTACCTCAAGGATCTGTGTTAATTAGGTCCCGTCCTCTTTATCCTTTGTATAAACGATTTAACGTACTTTGTTCCACGTGTTTTCAACTTCTAAACTATGCTGACGGCAACTCTTTAAGTTACATCAATTCTGCTTTGAAAATTTCGCTACAGAATCTCTCCTTAAATGTTTGAAATAGTTTGTTATAAATAAAAAGAAAGCTCATCCAGACAATTTTCAGCTAATATCACCCGGAACCAACGATGCCGTCAGGAGAGAAATAAGAGAGAATTGTATTATTTTAAACACCAATGTTAAATTACTCGGTTATGTATTTGACAATGTTTTAAGTTTAACTTATCATACCGGTATTGATTAAAATTTGTGAAAAAGCAGGACGACAACCAGATATTCTTTAGAATATCTAGAGTTGAAAATATCAAAGTTGAATTGCCTGCCCTCAGGTACTATGTTAGATCAACATTTGAATATTGTTTGGTATCCTTCAAAGGTTTATGGCATTAAGGATACGCTACTCTCCAATTTGGATTGGGGGGAGGGGGGTAATTACTAATTACTAATTTGGGGAGTAATTTGCTATGTGCTCCAAAATGTACTCATCACGTACGGATCCCCAAGTTTTGTCCACGTTTTTGCAAGTAGGGCGTGTTGGGACCTCGGCTTTAGGTAATGTTGATGGACTTTAAGAGTCCTTGCGAAAGTCTGATATCTTGTGCAAATATGCTAAGTCTGGAACTTAAAAGAAAACAATAACTGTGAATAGTATAGGAAGGGCAACTCAGGTCGTATTTGCTATTACATTATATGGTTTATACGGTTTATGTGTTGCCAAGTACTAAACTGTTATTTCATAAATAGTAAGGGGCAGCCGATTTAGCTGCCCCCTATTATTAATGTAGTAATATTTTATTACATAGAAAGAAGGATTGTACACTATTCAGTTCGTATGTGCTTAGTACATGATAAGTAAGGGCTGCACGTTATTAAGCACTAAGGTGCCAATGTGTATCACCTAAGTACATGATAAGCAAGGCCTTTGCGTTATTGAGTACTAAGGTACGGAGAGATCCGCGCCCTCTACGTTACGTCACAGGAAATACGTTCTGGCTGTGGTTTTGGGAGTTGACTTTGTTGTCTACAGAGGGACGCAAGTATTATATACGAGTACGGAAAATGGGTGTCTTGAGTTGGCGGTTTAACAAAGTGTTGATTGGTTGAATTAATTATATGCCTAACGATGGCGGGGTATGGAAAGTGTAAATGACCGAGCCGAATGTCAAGTCATGTTATGCAATGACGTTGACGTTCACGAAATTACACTACTACGTCAATATTTCATGTAAAAGTTTCCCCTGGCGCCATGCAAATCACAACAACGACATGAGGAGTTATCTCCTTTAGCTACACATCACCAATATGGCGGACGCACCGTCACAGCATGTCTGGACTGGCACTGCACAACATGCATAAAAGGGGGGAGGGGAGGTTTTTAGGGTAGTGGGAGGTTGGGTGAAGGTGTGACTCTCCGTGAGGCTTTGCGCGCTGCGTTTTGGATTTTTGTCTAGCATTTGTTATTACATAATAAGGAAGGGTTACTACTTATCATAAAGTGCCAAGCGGATGGGTAACAGGGCACTTATAAATAAGCAAGGCTTGAACCTACTTCTGTCATGGGGTGGTGTGGGTATCTTCCCGTTATGCTTTGTTCTTTTCGATGTGCATTCGGGCATATGGGCATGCATTTGCTATTACATAATAAGGAAGGATTACTAGTTATTATATTTTAGTAGGTGTTATATACATGTTTAAATGTATGTTAGTATTCTATGTTATTCAATGTTGTATTGTTGTAAAGTGTTTAACACATCTTGTATATGGTGTTTTCGGGGTCTGTATTGGGTGGTTGAACATGTTGACCTTTCTATGACAAATAAATTTAAAAAATAAATGGTGTAAAACAAAAAGTATGCCCCTCGCCTCACTACTGAATACGTAACAAACTTAAATCCCCTCCTCTATACTTGGCAACGCACAGTCATTCCTTATTTTGGACAATTTCACTATTTCTGTCAGTTCTTTGTTCTTTTGTTCGCACTTTTGAGGTACTTTTGTGTTTCTTATATATTTCGAAGTTCTACCTGAGCATACAAATTTGAAAAGAACAAAGCAACTGTATTCTGGCGGGATTTGGGGGATTTTCTGCAAGAGAATATGCATATTTTGTTGTAGAAATGCACACAAAATAGTTGAACGATGGTCTAGTGTGGCTCTTTATTTTTCTGAATGGTGGGGCGTACACTTTCCTCGCCATGTTTTCAAATGAATGGCAATCATATAAATATATTCATTTACATCACGACTGTGGTTGCGAAACACAAATAAATCTTGTTATTGCTTATGAAGTGGGGAAATCTATAATATGAAGTAAACAGTTTAATGCTTTAGAATTCGACTTTCCAGAAAAACTATCCAAATTTTCAACCATGAAATCACACGACAGCATGAATAAAATCACTAATCAGCCAAATTTTCCAGTCCTTCACTTCTTCAAGTCGAACTCATGAGCATAAAGCTATTTGATTCATGGAATGGATTTCTCTAGTTCATAAGCAACCAAAACCGCTATGAAAGTAAGGACCCCAACAAAAGCTAAGCAAATAAGTACCAGTCCTTAAAGTTGAACTCACAAGCATTATAGCCATAAAGTTATTTCCTTCATGGAATGGATTTCTCCGCTTCATAAGCAATACCGTAATTCAGTGTTGTTGAAAAACCATCCGTCAACTTGAGCCCATAAACCTCCTCGCCAATTCCATTCATAGACTGATTGGTATACACAATCAATGAAACATTTAAATAAACAGTTTTCAATGTTAAGAAAGATATAACTTAGGAAGAGAAGCAATCCCACTACTTCTATGATTTATTAATCTTTTATTAACTAAATTGTACACTGTAAATCTTGTTGACGCTTAATATGTTTATTTTTTTGTGTTAAAGTTAAAACGTTTAAACGTTTAACAGTATGTTTATTCCGCCTACTGTTCTATGTTTTAGGTCTTCTATATAAACGTAACGTTTTATCTTTGTTTTATACATACCAGGTGGTGGGGACCGTTCCACAAAGCCATCTTTGCCTTAGTTCATCTTAATTACCATTGCTACCAGTACTGTAGGTATTGTTTCGTCATGATACTTAAGATCAAGTTGGCTAAGATCGCTTTGTGAAACAATACCCAGGTTTAAACGTTATGTTTAATTTTGGCGTAAGTTATGATCACGTGACCGCGATTTTCAGTGACGTCTGCAAAGCAAAGAAAGCTGATATGGATGGATGAGGACAGTTAGGTGATTTTGGGTTTATATCAAAATGCTTAATACAGAATTACAGAAATAATACGGAGAATACAGATCAACAAATAATGGGATAAGCCTTTATAACATACTAAAAACTCGATCTGTTTACGTATTCGTGCTTTTAACTGAAACTGGCTGAAATCATATCTTATTTGAAAAATTTTAAATTGCAATCTAGTAGGAGTAATTTCATCAGGTAATATAATTATATACCTTTGTGACAGGACGAGATGCACAAGATGCCTGAACACGCCATGCATATAGACAGAGAAATGTTTTGGACTGAAATTCAGACGATTAGTGGCGATTAGACAGGATTGTTCTTGACAGAAGTACACACCATGCGCTGGAATTCGGATAACGTTGGTCTGTCTTCTCTAAATTAAATTATCATTCAGTTAACCCTCCCCATTTCTATGTTCAATTTTTATTTTCCAGAACGTGTGATTTTGATACTCCATTCAAGGTGTGGAAATAGCTTTTTTTACATGAATTTAAGGGATACCAATACCTTCAAAACAGTTACAAGAATCTTTCAATGTATTTATATTGATATCACAGTAACAAAAATATCTCTGATTGATTACATTTGTTATAGCATGATAGGAGTAATCATACACTTACACGAACTTATTTGAGAGAATACAATGGACCGAAATATGTTTTGACAGCAGAGACTTGTCCTTTTAGTCAATTAAACAAGAGATTTTTAAATAATGCTTATACAAAATTATTACCTTCAGCAAATATGATTTATTGCTATACTTATTTCTGTTTAGTAAATTTTTAGCTTTCTATAACTATAACGGAAAAAATGTGTATATTTACGACAAGTGGAAGTTCTTTCATTTCCAATGAAATATAGTCATTTTAACTAGTGTCAATGTTTAATTGTTTATCTTTTGTTTGGTCAAAGTTCATTTAATTGGGTTATTTTTCGTTTTAGGACTTTGTAATGATTGCACCCTATAGTTTAATGTTTTGTCATTATCTTGTTGATATTTAGGGACATGAAAACAGCAATATAAGAAACTATAGTTAAAATGACTAACTGTATATATGGATTCTGTTTAATGACGTTCTTGATTTCGAATGTGCCCAAAATAAATCTGGGATTATAGAAAATATATCTGTAATAATTATGTTTTAGTTTCAAGTTGTAGTGTAAGTAATACTAGTACTATAAGCATTGTGTTTAAAAGCTATAAACATTGTGTTGAATGAAAATAAACATACTGTTTTTAAACAAAGTGTTAAACCTACTTAAACATTATGTTTATACATCTTATAAACACATTAGTATGTTTAAAAGGTGTCACAGTCTCGTGTTTATTACTGCGTTTAGAACCTAAACGCTTGGATTTACAGTGTATTTCGTACATAACTGCTGATTGGCTGACGCTTGAACCCGATAGAATCTGCAAGGTTTCGCTTTCTTTAGCAATATTAGCACAAATAATCTTCGGTCTTACGATTCGATCAGCTCAATAATGATTTAAATTTGTGAGCTGTTGGACTCTATTTATTTCCATGGGAGCTGTGAGCATTGCTCATAATGTTTCCCACTAAAAAAAAGTAAAATAAAGTAGTTTACCTTGTCATTGTATTTTACATTGAAATATTATTATTTCCTTTGAGAAAAACCCGATATCTCGCCAGAATACAGATGCTTTGTTGTTTCCAAATTTGAATGAATGTCCTGTTTATGGTTCTTCGGACATGTGACTTTGTCCTCTTAAATAAAGAACTTCGCTACTATATTATGGTTAATGCCTAGATTGTCTTAATGTAAGGTAGACAGTTATTTGACAACGTTAACCGAACAACCTCATTGGCTTAATCTGTGTTGGTTCCAAGGTTTTCTAATGGCCGGGTAAACATATATTAGACGATGAAATAATATTTGCGTCGTTTAGAAAGTGAAAATGAAAAGTTATTTGGGAGCACACGTTATAACATAAACATATTTTTCTTAAGAAAATTTGTAGACACTGATTATATTGGAAGACTTGAACATTGACTTTTATCCAGGATTAAATTGAGGTCGAGATTTTCTAACGACTATATATAAAGGGAACCCCTAAATGTGAAACCAATACTTAATGTAAAAAAGTAATGTATTAAACTATGTGTATAATAATGTATATAAAAAGTACTTGGCAAAGTGAAACGATAAAACCTATTGGATAATAATGGTCTTACTTCACAACTAAAATCCTCAGCATAGATCATAAATAATGCAACCCTTAGATTAGATTTGATTTGGGATAATGTAAATTTAGAGATGTAAAGCTGAATCGTATCGATTATATATTTTGTTAATTTCTATTAGACCTACATTCAATCAAACATGGATTCCACAAACATGTGTCTTATCTGAAAGGGCGGAGTCAAGCCTCGGTTTGACCTCAGTCAGCCCAGTCTTATCAGTTGAGGTAGGAAGCGTGTACGTGATGACGTCATCTATTTGTTTAGAACTGTTCAGGTCAGCTGGATTAAGATGGCAGATTTCTGATATGATAGAGATTTGCCTCTGAACAGATATAGCACATTTCCCCATATGTTGACAAGTCTCAAGAAGCTGGGGTGTTAAGAATAAGATCCTGTATTATTTGGATATTTTATCAAGCGATCTAGCTTGTTCTATTAACTGAACAGACGGTCATCAAGGCTTTCCCATGTGCTTCTTCAGGAAGTTGTCAGAGCAGATTTCTGAGTATTCTGTGATTATACCATGTCATAAAGCTATAAATTACTCTATTAACACCAGACGTCGGTTTGTCTTGTTATGAATATCAAGTCTCTTACCTTTATAACCCGTTAAAAACGTGTCGCGGCATTCTACATTTGTTCGTCAAGAGCGGGGCAATTTTCTGAGAAATTTTAATTTAGCCTTTCTTAGCCGATGGTTTACGGGATGCCAAGACAAGCGAAACGGTTGTGCCGGGAGATGATTGCAACGTCCAGGTTGATCAGCCTCACACGAGAACGCCTAGAGGAAACAGGAGAGGCAAGGAACACAAAACATGACCTTCTACATACCTGCCAGATTAAACCCCTCAAACCAGGTTGGTGCTCACTGCATATAAAAGAAATGTCAAATGATTCAGAAAGTATCTGAACAACCGTATTCTCCGAAAGACTTATGTTCCAACTGTTAATAATTGCATTGTTTCATGTGGGTGTATAGTGCTGATAAAACAAACTTTAGACAAAGTAAATCACCTCTGTGTAGTTTGCAATGGACTTATCCATTAAGAACCAAAATTAAACCAAAACTGTAATTGGGAAACAGAGTACAAACAGAAAATAACAGTGTTATTATAATATTCACTTCAGATATAGGATATGTTATGTTATGATGATATAAACAGACAAATTAAAATATAAACGTGTAAATTTTGTGAACAGGTTAATTAAAACATAACTATTATAATCATAATGTTATAGTTGACTTTATATTTTTACGATACATTTATAATCATGAACGGTTTTTCATGGTATATATCTTTATTAAATTTGTAAACATTTAATTGCTATTAGGGGCCTTGGATATCTGAACTTAAACTCAAACGTCAGTTTGCTAGTGATAAATGTACATCAGTTTGTAAATTGTAAACGTTAAAAATCAGTTTGCAACTTGTAAAGGTTAAACATCAGTTTGCAACTTGTAAACGTTAGACATCAGTTTGTAACTTAAACATCAGTTTGCAATTTGTAATTCTTAAACATCAGTTTGTTTCTGGTTAGAGTTAAACACCAGTCTGTAACTATTTAAATCCAGACACCAGTTTTTACCTTGAAGAAACTTTGTTATAGATTGTCTTCAACAAAAATAGTTAAATTTAACGCAGTACTGTTGATTATCTGGAAAGGTGTCCTAGCGAGCATACATCTGTACATGGTTAGCCGGTACACCTCGCTATAAGTCAGACAGATCGAATCTGTGGCTGTCATCTAGAGATAACTGGTAGTGTTTACTATTTGATAATAGCGACCACCTGTGCTTTCAATTTGAGAAATCTCCAGACATAATCTACCTGATTATAATCTACCTGATTTACTAACACAATTTGAATTTGAAAACAGATTTTCTCCTGAATTCTTAACAATTTGAATTTGAAAACAGATTTTGTCCTGAACTCTTAAAGCACGATTGCAGAAAATATAACTTGATCATTTTTTATGACTCAAACGGTCCCCAAATAAAAGATTATCCAATCAATTTACATACCCAAATCAACAATACAACGGTTCGAGAGATCTAAGGTTTATGTTTATCGATCCACGCTTATTTGGCGAAGAAATATAAAATTTTAAAACATTACATGCTGCTGTTTTCTTGTTTCAAAACCACTTGGGGCTTTTCGGTGTTTGACTTTTATTCAATCAAGTAAGTTTATGTCACAGCAAATCTGTAATGCAGTTAATTATTTCTTACCTCACCCGTATTGAATTATTTAAATACTATGTACCAAATCTGAAGTCTATATTAGATTAAATACCAATATATGATTATCAATATACCTCTAAATTGGCATCTTTATAACCACGCATGAACAAATAAAAAGCCGTTAAACACCTTAATTGTGTATTCCGAAATTACCCCCCCCCAAAAAAAAAAAAGCTTTACCACAAAAAAGTTATTCTGGTACAAATCGCCTCAAATAGGAACGTATAATATTCTGCAGCAAGTTCGCTTGTTAAATATGCCTGAACTAAATGCTCATTCTGTTTTACCCAATGGCACATGTTTATTTAAATAAAAACGGTTTGGGGTTAATTTCCGAAGGAGTCGGTGTAAAATGGTAACTTATACAAGTATAACAAATTATTCAAATTATGGATAAGGTACTTTGTGTATAGTATAGAATCTTATTCACGGTTAATGCATTAAAGTATTCTCGTTATTATTTTGTTATGTCGTTAAAAAACTAACCGTTTTAAGTATTTTCGTTATTATTTTGTTATGTCGTTAAGAAATTAACCGTTTAAAGTATTCTCGTTATTATTTTGTTATGTCGTTAAGAAACTAACCGTTTAAAGTATTTTCGTGATTATTTTGTTATGTCGTAAAAAAAAACTAACCGTTTTAAGTACTCTCGTTATTATTTTGTTATGTCATTAAGAAAATATGCATTTAAAGTATTCTCGTTATTGTTTTAGTATGTCGTTAAGAAACTAACCGTTTAAACTATTTTACATATTTTCGTTTAGAAAATAACCTTTTGTTACAGTTTTGTGTTGTGTATGTCGTTCGGAAAATAACTCTTCAAAAACGTCAATCTTTTTGCTGTTAAGAAAACACCATTTTAGACTATTCTGCATTGTTTATGCCGTTTAGAAAAAACAATTTAAAATAGTCTATAAGTTTGTTGCTAAGAAAACACCAATTTACACTATTCTAAAAGACACAATAATTATTCACTATTCTGCATTGTTAATGTAGTTTAGTAGATAACAATTAAATATAGTCTATCAATTTGCTGTTAGGAAAACACAAATTTACACTAGTCTGCATAGTTTATGTCTTTTTCGCCGTTTAGAAACCAACCTTTTACACTATTCTCTATTTGTTGGTGGTGTTAAAAAAGCAATCTGCCATATTTTCTCTATTTGTAAAACTGACTTAGCAATAGTTTCACTAAACCTAAGCCTTCGTTATACTCTTTTAGAAAAGAAAACATTTATGTTTTACCCATGGCTAAAACTACCACGGTCTGTGCAATACTCTGCAATCAAAATATGGAACAACTTGCCAAACAATTTAAGAACATGTGAAAATTTTAATACTTTTAAGAAATTGACTTCAGAATGGAACGGCTGTCAATGTACATGTTCTTTTTGCTCTTAAGCTTTTAACTAGATCAACTTTTAATATGGCTAATATCTGTATATTTGTTTTCAGTATTTATATTTAAATGTCTTTTTATTGTATTACTTTAAGTCGATGCAAATAGCTTTTAGCTAGTGTTTCAAATTTATGAGAAATATCGACGTTAAATAAAGCTTATTCTCTTCTTCTATTCTATGACAATGACATAACGTTAAGTTCTTACTAAAATTTATATTTTTTATATGACAATGTGTAATGACAATGATATAAACCTGTGTTTTAGTAACGTTACGGAGACAATCTATAATGACAAACACCTAACATTTAGTTTTTATTAAGATTTAAATTTTTCATCTGACAATGATATAAAGATGTGTTTTAATTAAACGTTACGGAGACAATGTATGATGACAATGACATGAAGTTGTGCTTTTATTAAACGTTACGGAGACAATGTATAATAACGACGACATAACGTTTACTTGTTATTAAACTTTATATTTTTCATATGACAATGTATAACGACAACGATATAAAGTTGTTTTTTTATTAAACGTTACGGAGACCATGCAGAATGACATAACATAAAGTTGTGCTTTTATTAAACGTTACGGAGACGATGTATTATGACAATAATGTGAGGCTGTCGTTTTTTTTTTAAACTTAATGGAAACAATATATCATAGCATTGATGTGGAATTGGTTTTCTTTAACATTACGGAGGCAACATATCATGACCTAGACGTGAATTTGGGGTTGTATTAAACGTTACGAAGACAACATATCATGATAAAGAAGTGAAGATGCTTAGCGGAGTTATTTAAGTTTCAAGATTACATAGCATACCTGTCACTTGCGTAAACGTGTGTACTTAACAACCATCCTCCTACTAAATTATTTACACGATGGAAATTAAAACTCTTCTGGAAAACTTATTCATGCCAAATGCCCTTTTAAAGAATTTAGTCTGTAAATATTATTAAGTTTCGTATGGTCACATATTTTAAAACAGACAGATATGATATATACATATAGATAAATATTGATAAATTAATATTTTTTATACAAACTGATGTGTCGTTTGTATGGGTTGGCCTTTGTCATGTACCCAGCATTCATAAAATATCCCTCCCTGGAGGTGGGCTTATCTTTGTGCACTAGTGAAAATGTTTGATTGACATGCTGGGTGGATCGCTGCCTTCTCATTGGTCACGAAACGAACAAAACAAATTGACTATCTACTGTGGTGAATCTGCGAATTGTCAAACGTTAGGCCGTATTGAAACACACTGATTGGAATATATTTCATAATATAATACTGTGTGTATAGGGATCCCATTCTGACATCATGTTTCTTTCAGAGCCGTCCAGCATTGAGGCACTAGAACTTTCCGACGAGGGTAGTATTTCTGAGGAAGAGGATAAAAGAGGTGAATATCATCTGTCACCATGTAAAGAAGAAAGCGATGTGAATGATATCAACTTCCCCAAAAAATCTGTTGCTCAAATTATGAGAGACAAGAAGAAACAAACGGCCTTAACATTACAGTGGTAAGTACAGAAAATCGCTTGAAAAATCAGAAATACGCGAAAATGCATGTTGTCGTAAAATAAAACAAATTTCTAAAAAAAAACTAATAAGATTTATCAATGTGCAATTGGAATTAAGTCGAACTTAATTACATTAATTACATATTTTATTCACGTACTGCGTATATAAATATAAATGTATTCTCTTCCTCTGTCTAAATTCTCTAACGCGTTATGACATTTATGTTTTTCTACCTGCATGTATTTACTATAACACAAAACATGTAGTTGATGAAAATACTTCCTGGAATGTATTAGCTGTTTTTGCTTTGTACAGCTCAATAGATCAAGTTTTATTCGAATACATATTCTAAATTTCGAATAACTGGTGGAGAAAGGGTTAAAGGTGCAATAGTATCCCGCGGTCTTAAGACGACACCACCGCGCGAATCTGTGAATTCATTGAAGTCAGTGTTATTGTCCATTCCACAAGCTTCCCTCATCGGAGTCATTTTGTTGTCCTTTCCACAAACCTCCCTCAACGATGTGAGTTTTACTGTCCATTCCACAAAACTCTCTTATCGAAGTGAGTTTATTATCCATTCCACAAAACTCTCTCATCACTGTGAGTTTTACTGACATTCCACAAAACTCCTTTATCGAAGTGAACTTTATTGTCCATTCCAAAAACCTCCCGCATCGAAGTGAGTTTTGCTGCCAATTCAACAATTTTGCCTCATGGAAGTGAGTTTTGTTGTCCATTTCAGAAACTTCCCCCATCGAAGTTAGTTTTATTTCTTTATTTTTGTTCATTTCACAAACATCCCTCATCGAAGTGAGTTTTGTTGTCCATTCCACAAACCTCCCTCATCGAAGTGAGTTTTGTTGTCCATTCCACAAACCTCCCTCGTCGAAGGGAGTTTTGTTGTCCATTCCACAAACCTGAATAATGGAAGTGAGTTTTATTATCCATTCAACAAACCTCTCTTATCGAAGTGAGTTATATTGTCCATTCCACAAACCTCCCTCATCGATCTGAGTTTTGATGTCTATTCCACAAACCTCCCTCATCGATGTGAGTTTTGTTGTCCATTCCCCAAACCTTCCTCATCGATGTGAGTTGTATCGTCCATTCTACAAGCCTCCCTTATCGAAGTGAGTTTTGTTGTCTATTACACAAACCTCCCTTGCCTAAGTGAGTTTTGTTGTCTAATACAACAAACCTCCCTCGTCGAAGTGAGTTTTGTTGTCCATTCCACAAACCTCTCTTATCGATGTGGGCTTTATTGTCCATTCCACAAACCTTCCTCATCGAAGACAGTTTTGTTGGACATTCCACAAACCTCCCTCATCGATGCTAGTTTTCAAAGACAAAATGGTGGGAATACCAATTTTGTAGAATTTGTAAATACAATAATACAATAAACATATATAAATGTACACATATTAAAGTAAATAATACTTTTTTTATATCATTTATTTAGATAAGATCTGAGTCGCTAATTGGTATTACAGAAAAAAATCCAAAGGAAACTTCTGACCATTTTGACTTTAAAGAATCCCCGAAAAAATTGTGAATCGTATGTTAAACACTATAAATCATAAAATTAACTTGAACAATAAACTTATTAAGATTATATTAAGGGTATCAATCGTTTGGAGATGATGGAGTAGACATGTGACCCGTGGTGTATCATCAGAATGTAACTATCTACGCTATCTACTTATCTATAGACAGCCAGATATAGAGAATGTGTAAACTAGTGAGACTAGAGATCTATGTAGACGGTGAAGAGACGCACCACTCCTAACCCAGCTTTATAAGAGTCCTTATCTCAGAGACTTTATCAACTACCTGTCAACACTTCCATTTGAAAAAATAACAAATGACTTTTTAAAACTTTCATTTTGGTTGAAAGCGGAGAGACATTAATTTGGTGAGGCTTTGGGTTTTCACCTGGCTATGATATTAGATAGATTCCGTATTGAATTAGACATGTATATTAAATAGAAGCAAACCGTATCTCAGGTTACATGTCATGAGACACAGAAGTTCTAATAAAGCGATAATTAATGTTAACTGTGAATTGACAATGACTATATTGAAGGACAGTTAGATTTCACACCCAAAATAGTTCATCTTTAATGGCGCCAGTGTTTCGGTTGCCAAATCACGTGACTCAAACTTAATAGTGTCTGATCAAAACTGGGGAAAGATAACAAGATTTGAACACACATTAATATACTTAATAATAATAAACAAGCCTTAAAGATTAATGAGTCAAGAATTGAAAGGTTTACTAGCACGACTGTTCCTATAACGGACACCAATTTTAAAGTGTAGGTGTCCCTGTTAACAACGTTATATGAGTGAGCTATGAACTTGATCTCGTAAAGGCGTAGATGTGTTGATATGTCATGCCCACTGTAGTGAATATGGGTTAAAGAAAATAGTACTATAATAAAGCGGATATGTGCTTACTCAATCACCCGGTTAAGTTTATTTCCACCTAGGAATGCACTTACTTAGATTTAGAATGAATTACAATTACAGACCAGTTTGTCAACAAGCCCGCTGTAGGCCCACACAAAATAAATAATAAACAATAAATAAGATTTTTAATGAGCGAAAATTAAGTGGAGCTGATATTTGTGTAAAATAATATTGCGGGTTTTTTTAAACAAATTTATGTACAAAAATATTGGCATTTATTACAAAAGGAATATAACATAAAAATTACAATCAAAATATTAAACAAGTTCAAATTTAGTCTTCAGCTGGAGATTAAAAATCCGAATTAATTAATTAATAAATAGTTCGCTTGAATATAAGAAAGCATGGAAACTCGATTTGTAGCTTGGGCAGTGTATGTGAATTACGATCGCTTCTTAAGATAACAATAACATTGTATTTTCATTCAGCTTTGTGCGGTAGTTTTGACTTCCGGTCGACCATTCCACTTGTACTTGGCTTCAATGGCGCGCCTCACTTTCATCTTTAAGTTAGCCTTGTCCTTAGGTCGTTTAAGGTGTTATTTTCTTGTCCGTATCCATGTTCTATTCTTAAAGAGCGTGTCGGATTAGCTATCTCGCTAACCCCAGTTCTTGACGAAGGAAACACGTTTAAAGCATGCCCTTATGTTTACAATTATTACGGTACCTAACGCCTTGACGAACTGTATTCAATTCTCCATTTGTTCGCCTGTAAAATATTTTTATAGCCTATGTTTTAACTGCGTCTCCATGGTCGTTATCACGCCGCTAGAGAAATTGAAATGACATTTTAATTCTCATTGTTAAATACTTCCTCTTTATGTGTACAACTGGAATAGTCGAAAGGCTGAAGGCATTTAGTTACAGGGTCGTGTAAATCCATAATCGGCGTAAGCTAGGATTAACCATATACACCAGTAACCACCTATCTTTTCCTAATTAACGAGGTTAAACGTGTTACTGGCAGTGCATATTTCCGTCCAGTTGTAGTACGTATTGTAATCCAGTGGCAGTATGCATTCAAAATATATTTCAGAGTAAGCGACATTACATATTTCAGTATTTTCGTTATTTTGGGATAACACTTTCTGAGTTTGGACAAATTCTAGTTCAGAAAATTTTGCAGGTTGAAACCCGTCCGGGAATCCCAACCCACGACCCTCAAAGTAGAAGGCCGGGTGGCTGAGAGATCTGGGTGGCAAGCATTTACTGCTGGCGATTCGGTGCCTAACTCTTGGGTCGTGGGTTCAATTTCCGGACAGGTTTCAACCTGCAACATTTTCTGAACTAGACTAGAACTCAGAAAGCTTTATCCTAAAATAACGAAAATACTGTTAATCTTCACTTTCTAAAAGACACAAAAATTATTCATTACATATTTGCGTCAAGTGGCAGTATATATTTCAATGTCCATGAAATTACTACATTTCAGTTTTAGCGATAGTACATATTTCCAGTCATTGGCAGTACAGTTTCACTACACATTTCATTTCAGTGACTCTACACATTTCAGTGTTAGTATCAGTACACCTTTCAGTGTAAGTAACAGTAAATATTTTGTCTTCGTGACAGTCCACATTTCATTCCAGCGACAGTCCACATTTCAGTGTTAGTGACAGTGCATCTTTGAGTGTAAGTGACAGTACACAGTTCTATCCAGTGATATCACATTTTCTGTCCAGAGACAGTACACGTTTCAGTGTTAATGACAGTCCATGTTCAGTGTGAGGGACAGCACATATTTCAGTGTTAGTGACAGTATATATTTCATTCCAGTGACAGCACATATTTCAGTGTTAGTGACAGTATATATTTCATTCCAGTGACAGCACATACTTCAGTGTTAGTGACAGTATATATTTCATTCCAGTGACAGCACATATTTCAGTTTTAGTGACAGTATAGATATGTTATCATGTAAATATTAATTTTATTTTACTGCTTGAAGTGATACAACAAACCCAACAGGGTTTTATTCCCGCCATGTGGACGTCTCCAAAATAACTATGAAAACAATTTGATTTATATGTGCATAATATATTAATTTCTTATTATTGTATCATGGTGAATAAACCAATTCAATTTCATTCAAATATATATTTCATTCCAGTGACAGTACATATTTCAGTGTTAGTGACAGTAAATATTTCATTCCAGTGACAGTAAATATTTCAGTGTTAGTGACAGTATAAATCTGAGTCCAGTGACAGTATATATTTCAGAAGCTCTAGCAACAAAGTACAACTCCGAAGAAAGAAAATAAATTAATTTTGACTCACCTTTCGATAAAAACTAAAAAAAAACAATTTAGACATTTAAATGCCACATAACCATAACGACTTGTCACACAGCCATCACATAGCATCCTATACAGGTACACATATATCATCTAAGATTGAACCAAAATAATTACATATGATCAAATAGGTGACTGTTATGACGTATTAGTTAAGAAACACATGTATAAATAAACAAGTTTGTATTATTAATCATACTTAAATTACCGGTAGCCTTAACTTTACAATCGGGAAACAATGTAACGTTAATCGCTTGTTAAATATGAGTGAATGTTTATATATTACCCAGCTATAATTCTCACGTATTTAGGCGATTTTTCACTCACTGGAAAATGATTAAGTTTCTTAAATACAATTATAGTATTGTGAAAAATGTTTGGAATGTTTTATAAATGTTCCAAACGTTCAAATCCCTGTTAAGATGTGTTATAATGATCATACAATACAATCGCATCAAAGATGCGCAAATTTCAGTTAAATAGGAATAAGTGCGACACACGGACTAATAACAGTACTTTGTCATCTAACACGCATATAACATAAACCCTATCAGCCTGTCTTCTGACTTTATATATTTTAGATTTATAAATTCTTTAAAACAAATAAATGGAAGGTTATTAACCGACAATCAATATATACGAATAAAATAATTTCTAGACTTACAATGTAGGCCCTATCCAGAATAATAGACTGTTTTGAATTGCTGTTTTAGGTTACCCACCATTGTCCTCATTACAACTCTTCTAGCACTAGTTTTGGTCCATGACGCTTTCAGTTTATTTAAAACATAACACATGGAAATGAAATATATATTGTAAATCCTATCGGACTACACGGCACACAACGCTTTTTGTATATGAACATCTGCCTGAAATAATATTATAATAGTGATATAAATTGTTTGTTAGTGCGGTCGTGGATACATGTCAACGTCTTATCATGAATTGTTGGTCGAGTTATTTTAGTTAAAAACGAACTCTAAATCAGGCCTTATACTTGTGTAAAAATTTTCGTTTGTGTACAGTGTAGATCTAACTTAGTTGTTATCAGACTAAAGAGCTTAATTCTGGGAGGTAAGAACCTAGATTTAAAGCACTACTCAAGTGCTGCGTCAGAAGATAAACTTGGCGGTATTGACCTTGAAGAACCCGTATATTGACTTCAAGGTCATCATATGGGGTCAAGTATATCTTCAGACAGAACTAAAATCAAATTCTTCAGAGTTTCCCCAAAATATCTCAATATCGTGAAATATTTATGTTCCCTTGATAAGACAAAGGTGGCACTGAAAAACAAAGAGCTAATAAACCCCTGCACTTTATCCTTGACATCAGGAAAACATAATGTTCCGCATATTCATATAAATTTTATTACTTATAGCTTTTAATACATCAGCTTAATTTTATTAATTTTCTTGTTATGCTCTTCTTCTAGAAACCTCGGGTGCCTTGTATTGATCAAGTGAATTTTTTTATTTTAAATACCGCTTAGTTATGTCTTGTTAATTCTATTGCTTTATTGCGCTCTTCGTTATCTACATGTATAGGCTACTGCCTTGTTGTGCTGTTCCTGGATTTCGTGTTAATTCTATTTTTTATTTGACCTGTTTATACACACTGCCGTGCTGTGATGTGGTGCCTTAGACAGATGGGTGCTTGTTTGTTACACTTCGATAATTTCACTGCCAACAAAGTATATTTTGGCTTTCATAAAATACATGACAAAAACAGCTGCAGAAACTTATCCATACAAATATAATTCAAATTCCATATACATAAAATAAAATTAAAACATTATTGTTCATTATTATTTTTAATAATATTCAACATAGTTTTTTAAGACATAGCCCTATAACAATATACCATAAAATGTCCCCAGTTCATTACTACATGTAGTTAAAACTAGTTCTGATCATTTGTTTTAATAAATCACAGTTCGTTACGGACATGAGGAAATGAATGAACAGATTAAAACTGCTTGACTCTGTTGTGGAAATTATTTAATTAAATTGCCCCAATTACACTAAAAGTGACCTGGAATCTTCAGTTTAGTATTTCGGAAAGTAGCGAATAAGAAGATTATCGAAGTGATTTTATAGGTTCGTATTTGTCGAAAATAGTCCACCAGGGCCCATCTATGACCTTGAATACCAAGGATATATCAAACACTTTAAGCTGTATTTTGTGCCCAATATGTTAAAACATATAATTTGCTCTTAATTTCACCCTCATTAATGATGGACAATCCCTGCGAGGGTAAAAAATTTCTGTTTTTTTATGTCCTGTATATAGTGAAACAAATATATGAAAATCCCTCTTAGAAGTCATTTAATTTTAAATTTGAAAATGTTTATTTAGTTCTTTGCATGTGAAGTCCTACAGATGGATGGGTTTTGAACGATTTCTAGCTATTCATTTTTTGTCAGCATGCTTATTAGTGACAAAATTATTTTTTCAGAGTCAATAATTCTTATAGTGCAGTGTTTAATACGTGTTTAGTTGACTGGTTTGTGGATTTCTTTCGTATACCATATCGTGTTTTGTCGTATACTGTATCGTTCGTTTATCATATACCGTATCGTTTTATATATTTTTTTTTCTTTTGCAATAAAAGTTTTCATATTGAAATTAAGGATCTTGTTTATTTTGTCTAGAGCCTAGTTGTGACACCCGGCTTCTGGGTTGTTTTGTTCTTTTTTACATTGCCGCCTTGAATTTTCATTTTAATCTGAAAATTTATCTAGGAATAATATATTTGCATTAAATAAGATCTGTTATGTTTGTTATTTATTAGGCTGGACGAGAATTACTGTATATGCGAAGGTGTGTGTCTTCCCCGCTGTATCCTGTATGCTCACTACCTAGACTTTTGTCGGCGAGAGTCTCTGGAACCAGCATGTGCCGCAACCTTTGGGAAGGTAAACTCTATTCTAACAAAAATTGTAATATATATTCAAACTATGTGGACGCTAGCCTCTGGAACCAGTATTTGCCGCAACCTTTGGAAAGGTAAACTCTATTCTAACAAAAAAATCTAACATATATTCTAACTCATTTGGACGCTAGTCTCTGGAACCAGCTTGTGACGCAACGTTTGCTAGGATCAATTCTATTCTTAACATAGATATGCACTAAAGCGTGGTTGGTAAAATAGCATCTTAATAAGTATTAGGTATCTTTAACTATAATTTTTCTCAAGACTTGTATTAAACAAATCATTTAGATCGGATAATAAATCGCTTAACTGGCTGTCAAAGCGGTTCTTAAATATAACTTAATATACATTCAAATAACTCTGATGGAGCAAATGTTTCACATGTATAGCTCGTGGTTCTTATCTAGTTAACATAGGCTTAACAGGACAGAGATAACGTCCTGGTTATCACGTGATGCTCTGTTCACATTGGCACACCGATATTCGTCCCTCTCTTGGCCTGTCTAATTTCTGAACTAATCTAGAAGTGGATGCTACCCATGAGAGCTCTCAACTTAACCACATACTTCTCTCACCATGCAGGCGACGCAAAAATATTGGTTTATTTTATTACTCTTGTCAATTATACAGGGCTATGTTTACACACTAAATCATTTGAAAAACTCCACTCGTCTCTGCATGCTGTATTTGTACACCGGTCTGTGTATATACATAAAAGAAACATAATGTCTACGCAAACGTATACAAAGATAATGGCTTTTTTCTGTGTGAAACGTTATATATTTGCCTAAATTCATAATTTTGCCATCCAAGCCGATTATCCATATTTTAATTCATAAGAGAACCAAAATCGAAAAACGAATGCACGTCAATCAAATGAGCCAGTTGAATGTACAAATAGATATATATCAAGAGATCAATCACCATATTTCCGACTTGGAACCGTTTTTCTGGACTAAACATTTTTACCATTTTTTCAAATTTCAAAAGTACAATATCATATTGTGAAGTGGAAAAAATATCCAGTTATAAGTCATCATTAAAATAAATTAATATGAAAAGGTTTGCAATAGTTGGCACAGCATTGGGACTACTGAGAGTAAAATAGTCTAGCATATGAAATGGTTTGGAATGGTTGACACAGCATTGGGACTACTTAGAGTAAAATAATCTAGCATATAAAATGGTTTGGAATGGTTGACACAGCATTGGGACTACTTAGAGTAAAATAATCTAGCATATGAAATGGTTTGGAATGGTTGACACAGCATTGGGATAACTGAGAGTAAAATAATCTAGCATATGAAAGGGTTTGCCATAGTTGGCACAGCATTGGGATTACTGAGAGTAAAATAATTTTGCATGTGAAACGGTTTGCAATAGTTGACACAGGAATTTACATAGTTCAGTGTTACGAGTCATTCATGCGGATTTATCGACAAGATTATTTAAATTGAACTCTTTTATGGTCAATTAACAATACAAAACTTAACAACAAGAGTTGTAACAAATTTTGCCATATAATGTAACCTCTTATGGTATATTAATAGATCATTTCAGGATGTGAGAAATGTGTGTCCCCTAATCGTTGTTCATATCTTGCAAATCAAATTAAAACGAATTTTACACCGACAAAAGTTCCACTGAGACATCGAAATGGTGCCGTAGAAGTTTTATATGTATTTCGGAAAGTGTTTATATGTGTTTCGGAAAAAGTTTATTTGTGTTTCGAAAAGTTTTTTATGTTTTCAAAAAGTTGTTTATAAGAGTTTCGGAAAGTTTTTATAGTGTTTTGGAAAGTGTTTCATGCAATGGCATTAGTTTGGTAATAATATAGCCCTGAGCAAAGTTTCAAAACCACGTCGTATTGTTTGCAGGGTTTGTTTCGATTTCAAGAAATATTATTCAACATAAGCTCATTCATTTGATGCTAGCCTTTAAAACTTCGATATATAAAGCGCTAACAACGCTCTGTATTTACGAGTTCTGCTTTCCGCAGACTTATAACTGGTAGAGCACCTGATGATTTTCTTCACTCAATTTTCCATTGATACAGAATCTTTATCTGAAAAAAAAGCTTTTACCTGAACTGTTATAAACATCACCTCGTTTGTCTAAAAAATTGTAGACAATTCGGCAGAAATTTCCACATTTGACCACAAGAAGACTGGGTACAAGAGGACACTCAAAGTAAGTTTTTTCAACATCCTTCTTTCGTCTTTAGTTTAACAATGATCGTGTTACGCGGCTATCCTTGAAATAACCACTTTCACATATGATAGACAACTGAACTTCAAGACGTAACTGATTGAATCACGGGCATTTATGAAACCCTGTGTGCATTTGCCAAGTTGACATTTATTCCACCAGACGTCTGGGCTTTGAACATTCCTCATGCGGATTTATTTCACCAACTCCAGTCCATGGACGTTTCCCCAGTCCACATTTATTTCACAAGACATTTACCGCAAGGACATATATTTGACAAGATATTTATCGCAACGACATTTCCCCAGACATTTAGTCGACTGACAATTGACAATTGCCCATGGACACGGAAAAGAACATTTCCTGTGTCGACATTTATTCCCACAATTCCCAAAAACATCCGCCGCAAGTACATTCCCTTAGTCGATATGTATTCCACCAGACATCTGCCTAAGAAAACTCCTTAGTGTATATCTATTCCGACAGCCCTCTGCTCAATGATATTTCCCTAGTCGACATTTATTCCACCTCTGCCCAAGGCGATTCCCAGTTGGCATTTATTCCTACCGACCTCTACCCAATGGTATTTCCAAAGTCAACATTTATTCTGACGGACATGTGCCTTATGATATTTCCCTATTCTATATTTATTTTGACAGACACCTGCCTAATGATATTTCTTAGTCGACATTTATTCCTCCGGATGTCTGACCAAGGATATTCACCCAGTCGAAATGTATTCCAATCGACCTCTACCCAATGGTATTTCCATTGTCAACATTTATTCTGACAGACATGTGCCCAGTAACATTTCCCTACTCTATATTTACTCTGACAGACATCTGCCTAATGATATTTCTCTAGTCGACATTTATGCCACAAGATGTCTGTGCCAGGAGATTTCCCCAGTCGACATGAATTCCGACAGACTTCCGCCCAAGAACATTTTGTCAAATTTGTCAAATCAAATATTACAAGAGACAGACGCTGTAGACATTTATCCAGTCGACATTTATTGCAGATGTCTGCCCAAAAGGATTTACCAGTCGATATTTATTTCAGATGTCTGCCCAAAAGGATTTACCAGTCGACATTTATTCCAGATGTCTGCCCAAAAGGATTTACCAGTCGACATTTATTTCAGATGTCTGCCCAAAAGGATTTGCCAGTCGACATTTACTGCAGATGTCTGCCCAAATGGATTTACCAGTCGACATTTATTCCAGATGTCTGCCCAAATGGATTTACC
>JAVFBX010192091.1:0-13315 GCA_034783855.1 Mopalia kennerleyi
TTGTTATGGGACGGACAGACGGACGGACCACGGAGAGTGATGAGAATAGCCCAGTCAGAATGACTGTGGGCTAAAAAGTGCACATACTTGTTGGTTCCCTTTGGGTGTAAGATACCTCAAACAAGACATTCAACAAACTTGAGAGAATCTCCATCTTTGAATTATTTAAATATATAATATCTATAAATAGTATATCCCTATGGATGAACTATACATTTTTTATGACCTGAGAACAAAGTCAAAAGCAAAACCCTAGGCAAAGTAAAATTACTGAATTATTGAGCATACAATCATTCCGTGTATGCAATGTTTTAATATAAATTGATTTTCAAATCATATATGTCATTCATATCCAAGGGTTATCAATCAAATGGATAGCACTGCGTCCCGTTTCTCGGACACTTCATGGGCTAAGGGGGGTAATACGAAAACTAGTTTGTGTGGAATCCTAGTTTTAGCGTTTAGTGATTGTTCTGCCTTGCCTTCTAGAATGGTTTCCTTTGGCGAAATCTGAAGGAGACTAGGGCACTTCAGCCACCTTCTCCCTTGTTTTCTGAAAGAATAGTCCTTTATTTTTTTTAGTTAGTGCAGAGTAATCCTAGACGTTATACAGTGTTAACCAGAGTTTAAATGAACCCATCATACATAGCGTACGCCTTATGCTCTATAAATCCTTAATGTACATGATGATAACAATTGTAACTAGACATGCCAAACTATGGTATGCAACGTGTCATCATCTATAAAGGAAGTATACAAAAATAAAAAAAATGATTAATTAATTATAAAAACAAAACTGCATTTGATGGTGAATTAGATAGGCCTGATGGTTATCGAGTTCTGCTCCGGAAACGAAATTTATTTCTGTTTATGACCAAGTTTGACTTTATATCCATACAAACAAATATTGATCCATAACAGCAGGGCACATCTCCACAATGGTAATTGTGACTGACTTTTAAACAAGTTTCATAAATGTCGGCCTGATAGTTAAGAGTTCTGTTGCGGAAAGGATTGGACCTTACCATAATAAGAACGATTTTCTCCCAGCGTATGAATCAACAAACAGAATTGACACAAGTAAATTGAAAGCCCAAGTTCAGTTTGGAAATCGACAAGGGTTGTTCGATTGGTGTTTAACGCCGTTTTACATGTTATTTCACTCAAATGTAGACGTGCCAGCCCAATGGGCCGAGAAAACCACATTCGAAGACAAACCTGGCTACAAAAAACCAAAGACGATATAGGACAAATACATCTCCTCACAAACAGATCAGCATCACGCTGCCCCTTAACTCGGGGACCACAGGAATCTAACCTCCCTACCCACTGGCTAAGGCTAGTTTGTTATGATGAGAGTAGCAATGCTGTATTTACTTTTTACTGGTGGAATATTCATTTTCCAACATTATCAAAACCTTTCACATATAATGGTTGTGCAAGTGTCCATTGTTGGAATACATGTACACCGCCGTAATATAAGTGAAATACCCTAAAGCACAGAATAAAACATCAATCAATCAATCCCAACCCTCTGCGAAATCAACAAAAAGGCTAGAGACATAATTAAAAACAAAACAAATTCCATTTCATTAAACGCTTTATTGTTTTCCTCTACAAATGTAGACGAATGCTCATGGTAAATTAACATATTAAAGAACAATGTCTCATTATAGCTTGTAAAACCACGCCATTTTGAGGCAAAATAGAAGAAACTTTTCGGACTTCCTATATACAGAATAGCTATCCTTAGTTATGGCTTTACTTAAACATTACCAACTGTATAGTACAGATCATAAAATACTAACAAAAGCATGTTTTTTGAAACAGCAAATATTATACAATCCTCTAATTTACAAGATATAACGAAAACATAAAAAATAAAATTAATTTTCTTATCATTAATGAGTAACACAATTTGCCAAATGTACAGAACCAAACTAATAGAGCAAAGCAAAAAGCAAGGCTTTCTTTACACATATTCACTCACAACAGCAACAACAGTTTTAAGTCAATATTATTTTTACAACACTTCTCTTACATAATGATAACCGGTCCACAAAATAATAGCAAAACAAAACAAAAAGAAAAAAATCACAGAATAAAAGGGAAAATGTTGAAATATTCCAATATATCAAAATCGACTTAAGCTGGATTTCTTTGACGAGCTGAAACAAAAAGGTTGGATATGCATTGATAATAGTGTGGGAAAATTCTGAGAGCCAATATGTACTACCTATTTAGAGAAAAGCGACATCTTGTAAAATAATTAACCACGTCATCTGCTTGCTTTCCATTTGGTTAATTATAATGGCTTGATCACCTGAGAAAAATGACATTTTGGGTTGCTTACATTTTCAAAAGAATTTTGAGTTGATATATTTGATGGTACATTATTTTGGAAAATATGGTCAATATTGCGTAGTATAGAGATAGTGAGAACAATAGTGGTTTCTTGTCTGGAAAATAATAGAGGTCTCAGGATATATTTATTACACAAGTAGAAAATATAATGTAACATCATGATATCATTAATAAGTATTTACTTTTAGTCAGTCAGTAGATTCTACATTAAGCTGAGGTATTGTAATGGAGTATTATGCAGAGAAACATATAATAATGTATTAATGTGCGAAGTGAGAATCTTGCATCCAAGCTACATAATAGCTGATTCACCCAAAGTTAAGTTAAACAGGTGAATCGTGGTCACGAATGGCTAGAATTAGAATTACATCTTAATTTATTGATGGTTAATTGTGTGTTCAAGGCTGTCTTGAGTTATGTGACTTCGATCATGTTGATGTACATTTGTACTTCAAAACTAAATTGTCTCACTATATTAAAGTGAGAAATGTTTTTGCTCGATCAGAAACTAATATTCCTCCAGTGCTAAGTGAAGACAGCATGCCTATGCTGTGACTTACTGTTCTCAGCCTGATTAAATAGTCATGCTAACACAACCATTAGTTGTGAAATGTTTTTGCTGATTTTGAAATGAATACTCCTCCAGTGATATTAAAGTGAAGCCAACATGCCTAGACTGTGATTTACCACCTTAACACAGATAGTTTTGAAATTATTAGAATGCTACTCCGTCTGTTGGACAGAACATTTTTGGATAGATTATAAAGCCCTTAATGGTCAAGGGTTCTGATTCCACTAGCAATATCTGACTTAAGCCAAAATTTGGTCAAACAAATTTTCTACTAATGCGTACTGGTTATTTTGTATTTCTTTGTTTGATTGGGGTTTAATGCAATATTTAGTTTGATGTTAGTTCACTCATATCAAGGATTAGCATACTATGAAAAAGAGTGAAGAAAATCACTAATCACCATCAACAAAGACAGCACAGGACAATACAATGGCATCACAAAGGCAAACATAGCCAAACTTGTGTTGCCATTTATGTGTACATGTAGTTCTAATAGAACTACATAACCACCAGAGAAAGCCTAATAATAGAAGGATTATTATTCCCAAAGATTACATATTAAAATTAACAAATTATCAAAGACTGTTTTGTGGAATTGGCCTAAATTGAACCGAGCTCAATTACAAGTGTAGCTGCAATAGTAAATTTCTTAATGTAATAATATTTTGTGGTTCAATTCTACCTTTATCCTATTAAAACACAAATGTCCAGGATATTCTTTTTTTTGTAAATTTGGGTTGACATGTAAAATAATTCGAACAGAATATATGTGCTCTACTTTTCTAAAACATGCCATTTTCAGTAGTTTAAACAGCAGTTTCTCCACATCATTTCTTCTCATAGGTGTTTTGGTTACAACCTTCATAGCTTATTCGGTCACGTTTTCCATTGTACAAAAAATCAGTTGATGGCAAGATAACTGTTGAGCATTTTCAAATAACCATTTCTCTCCTGTAATTTAAATATATTATCTGGATGTCTTTATGGGTAATTAGATATACACAGATTGAGACAACGATGTAAAGCTTCAAAGATGAGCCTGCTTGCATATGCACAAAAAGTTGCCGATCATCTGATATTCATAATCAAATATGCCAGGCTTCTTTACAACTTCTTAATTACACATTCATTTTTCAGTTGATCATGTCAGACATTGTGGAGGCTTTTAAGTTAGCGATTTTTCAACTTCTAAATGACATACATGTAGAAATGTTAAGTTGATCCAAGACTAGAACCAGGCCTAAAACCAAATATATCTCCATAGAATAAGCAGCAGAATAAAAATCACATTTCGTTTTAGTAAACACTTTGGCAATTCAGAAACACTTTTAGAGTATATGATGTAAAGGCATCAGGAAAGGAATCAGAAAAATTCTTTTATCCTCGTTGAAAATGTGAAATCCAAACTTGATTTTGAGTGCTTATATTGTTCAACGTAGGCAGATGTAGCCTTGAGCAAGACTGTCTTGCCACTTTTTTTATAATATGTATTTTGAGAAACTTCGATTTAAGGTAGCTAGTAGTGCTTACACCTCACAACAATAGCAACACGGAGACTGATTGATTAAAGTTCACCACCACATTTAGCACACAAGATAAAATGAACTATTCTATCAAACTCTGTCTTGTACAGCAGGAACTGGAATCTTTGGAGCATGTTTGGGAGAAGGGAATTTTGTTTTCTGAATAAGCCAATCAAAAGCGTGTAAAATTTTCTTAAGATGCTTGGTCTCCGTAATACCAAGTTTACGTAATTCCGTCTCCTTGAAGTACAGTACCTGAGCCACAGAGGTAAATCCCTGCATGTTAAAAGTGTCTGTATACTTTGGAAGTCCAATGCTGGATAAGAAATCGTGCATTGTTAAAAGACGGATGTCATAGGGTCGTTTGGACTGTTCTATTTCATTGTCATTAGTAACATTGTCCCCAGACACTTCAGTCTGGCCTACAGTTGTTTCAGCAGTTGGAAGTCTACCATCCTTTTTAATAGAATTAGATGAGGTAGATTTAAGAGTGCCATTGCAGAGTTTCTTGGCATTGTCAATATTTTGGGAATGAGAAAGAGTGTTAGCATCACAGGAGGATCGTGGAGCGGGCACTGGCTTAGGTTTCTTCTTGGGGGAAGTATCAGATAGATCACTAGATGTGCTTTCAGAAATATCAGAGAAAGCACTTTGTCCATTATTCGAAGAAGCAACTTGAAGGCTTTGTTTAGACGTTTTGCCACTTTGGCTGGATGATTCCAGACTACCATTTGATGTCTTTTGTCTACCACCTTTCTTACATGTACCACTTAATGTTTTACTATCCTCTGTCCTTGTGCAGCCAGAAGTTATAGCACACACTTCTTGGTCTTCCTCAGTGAAACCACCATCCTCTCTGGATTGTCTCTGGTGATTTCTGGAAAGTTTCGGTTCTTTGTTTTCACCTGTTAATTTGCAACAAGTCACCCTACTCAGCAGTGTCTGTCCCTTCTTACAGTCTTTTTGAGGTAGATTGTCATTGCTATCATAACACCCAGAATCTCGACTAGCAGGTTGGGAGGGCACAGTTGCTTGGGATATGGAGGAGACTGTAGCGGGGGACAAACTTGATGGAGTATCAGAGGGGGTGGCACATGAAGCATCACTACGGGTAGCACCATCAGATACATCAGGCGCTGAAAATATATAAAGGTGGATTTCAAATTTGTTAAAAGAAAAAAAACAATAATAAACACATTTTTTTTTTGGCCAACCATTACTTTTGACAATGTTTTTTCTTACAAGATTTGTTAATTGTCAAAAGTGTTAATACTACTAAATTGGAAATACCACTACATTTACAATTTACTGATCAAAGTACTTTTGAATTTGCATAAATCAGTTTAGGGTTACAAGCAGTAACAAAAGTCATTATACTATTATGCGTATGTTAGCTAAATATCACAAAACAATTTCTTTGCACCTATCCACCATACAGGATCAACAGACTGATGACTAATGCCATGTTCAAGGGTATGAGGAAAACTGAGTGAAATACCCTTAAGTGTCAGGTTAAACTATTAACTAGAACGAGAACTGCGCAGAAACTTACAGTCATAATCCATGAGAAGTTCAGCGGCTGTGAGGAGTTTAGCCCTTTGTTCAGGGTCATGGATGTTTAACTCATTAAGATCATCCTCAACAATATCAACAAAGGTATCCAGGTGATCATAGCCATTCAACAAGAACACTGCACTCAAATGCTGAAAATAATAACAAACACCAGATATTAAATAAGTCATAATAATCCATGTGCATTACGGTATAATTTCTCTACTTGCAATTTCTAAACTGTCACTGCTTCACAGGCTTGAGGAGGTAAAGAAAATGTCCATAACCCTCTGGTTATGGGCAGTTGCACGTGTAATTTGTGCATTAGATTGCATGCATTGAAAGTTACCTGTCCATGTAGGTGTATAACAAAGTCACAAAGGTTGATTAACAAAGAAGAAATGTGGTTCCATAGAAGCACAGTAACTTATTATGTGACTTTTGAATGTTTAATTTCTGAGATCTTATGATTGAACTCTAAACAAAGAAATGGTAAATGTAAAGTAAATACTGATTGAAAATAGAAGAAATGCCCTATAACTTCTAGTGGCTGTGATACTCTAATTTTGGGACAGACCTGTCACCATAGAAATAACATGTTAGACCCCCATGTGGTAAAGTCTATTTCTCTGTCCCAACTGCTAGAAGTTTTAAGGTACTATCAAAAACTCACCTCTAAACCAATTCTTTTAAGGAGCTCCTCAACTGTTTTTGGTTTTGGTCGTTTGGAATTGCGTCGTCTTGATCCCTTTTCCTTTTTTGGGCTTCTGAGAGTTTTATCTGTGACCATTTCCACATGTGAATATCTGAAAGAGCCCACCTTATGCTCCAGGACACCTCTGCACAACCCAGATTGTGTTATCGTCAACACTTGAATGATATCACCAGACTGGACAAGAACAGAATTTAAGAAGAAATTAATACCACACCATATGATTAATTGATTGATTTGTGTTTTATGCCATGCTTAGGGGTATTTCACATTTTTTACGGCAACAATAATTGACAAATCAAAGATGTTCCCAGGACAGACTGGAAAACAGAGAACAGTTTATAGAAATTGCACATAATGATACAAGATTAAATATGACAGGACATAATACAGAAACATCACTATGTACAGGCTTCATGTTGCCCCTAATACTAAAACAAGCCTTCAGAGGGTACAATGATGGCATAAGGTTTTATAATGGTATTAATGTTACAGGCATACACCCACCTTAAGTTGCAGCATGTCCCCTTCGTGTTCAGGGGAGTAACTGCGGATTGCTCGTGCGAACCCTAGAAATGGACCCTGTGGTAAATGCATAGGAGGTGGCTTCTGTCGAGGATAAGTATTCTGTCTAACATCTGAAACACATACATTTTTCTTTAATAATAATTTAACAGTGTCAAACATTTTAACTGGTGGCAACTGTTTTTTCTCGTCAACAAAACAAAAGATTTTAATTTAATTCTTAGTCTAAAGAGGATTATACAGTGTCGGAAGACTATGAGGTTTAGTAAAACAATAGAATTAAACCATTAAAATCATTAAAACGACAATAAGAATATTAAAAGCATTAAAATAACACTAAGAATATTAAAATAAAAATCATAATAATAAAAAAGTAAATCACAACAAAAAATAATAATAAGTCATATCATCTCATAAGAGTGATGATAACAAGTACATAAAACTTTTTTAATGGATATTCAAATCCTGTATTTATGTATCCAACAGTGGTATATTAGTGTAACATTAAAGAGGACTTAACTGTCCAGTGTGTATATATCATATGTATCACTGAGCCAGGACACAACCCAGTTCAATTAGGACAAATGAAGGATCAAAAGCTTACTTGGTCCATTATCCAGGCTGTCTATGGAACTGCCTGACTTGATGGCGCTACTACCAGAATCTATTTCCTCTACAGTCTGAAAATAAATCGATACAGAACATCATTATCTAAAATATCTTTTCTTTAATATCAAATCTGATACACCATTCAAAGGTGTGATCTTTTTATTTGTTTCGGTGAAAGCAATATATAGATTCCACATTAGAAACGTCATGTACGTCGATGATTTTAACAGGACATTATTCAGGTTTCAGAAACTTAATAGGAAAAATTCCTTCATAACCACTACAGGAGATAAAAAAAAAATTCAATTTACCGAGCAATTTCTGGGTTTATTTTTTGCACATCTGAAAGTTGTCATAGCTGGAGAAGAATCTGAACTCATGGACACTGTTGAGTTTGTGCTGGCATAGGACATGTCACCGTTTCTTGTTACGATCACGTCTGTTGGGTAGGGTCGCGTCAACCCTGAACAGTCTAAAGAGGCTTCAGATTCAGAGGAAACTATTGATGACTTTGATGAGGTTCTTTGAAGGATAGCTTTGATCTTCCCACAGCCTTTACTTTTCTGTTTCTCTGGAGTGCCGCAGGGCTCTGGTATGAGTGTGTGAATATGGGTTGGACTGTGTTGGAAGTTGTACCTAACGTGTGATGGAGAATAGAGCCAGCCAGGCACTGCAGTCGGGTAATGGTTGATAGGGGAAGCGGTGTTTGAAGGGTGGCCTGCATATGACCTGCTACTGGGTGAACATGACATTGCTCTAGCCACTTCAGGTGAATGTGGCACCTGGTCGTGTTCCATCTGACTAATACTATGGTACCTAAGATAGTGGGGGTGATGGCTACAACTGGCTGGGGAATTCCTGCCACTCAATGTACGATTGCCTGGCTTCTCATAGTCATGGGGAAGACCTCGGAGACAGGCTTCACATTTGCCAGGTGAATCTACAAAAGAAGACAATAATATGTAGAATAAGCTAAATAAAATTTCTTCAATTAAACATAATGGTCTCATCCCAGACATCTTGCTTTTTATTGTTCTTTTTAAATATACTATTAAATTAATAAAATTGATTAGTCAAATTTTACACTTATTTAACTCATATGATTGCGTGTCTGCCGTATGTGTGATAGGAGCCATCCTGGATATCACTGGCGACAAAAAATGACAAGACTGGACAATCAAATAACACAACAAAATTCAAGCACCATAGCATCATGATGCTGACTAATCAATACAAAGACTCTGGTACAATTGAAGAAAAACAAATTTGTCTAAAAGAAAAAAACCCAACAAAGCCAATAAATCTTGTTACAAAATACAAGGTTTATTGTTTGATAGGCTGAAAGTGCTGAATATGTTGAGCCTAAGCAATAAAAGGTTAATATTACACTATAGACATAAAGATTTTGACCATTCATCTTACCTATATAGTTACCACTATTGGCTTTGGCTCTATTGCCATCTTTTTTCTTTTTTCCTTTTAAAGTTTTGTTTGCAGTATCATAACAATCACCATTTACATTTTCCTGAAAAAGAAACAGCATTTATATTAAATTGTAAATTGTAGCCAAAATAATCACCATTTACATTTTGCTGGAACAGAAATAGCATTTCTATAAAATATTTGACTCATTTCCCTTTTTTCGTGACATTCTTGAGGGCTATGCGTGACAGTGTTGATGGATTGTATAGAGTTGAATGATGTCATCAAGGGCATTACACTAATATGACGGTGACGTATTCCAATTACTGTGAATAAATGCAATGAAATATCAACGCAGTGCTAAGTGTTTCGCTATCTTGGAAAAGTAATGTTCCTTCAGTGCTATATACAGACAGCATGACAAGATTTGAACGATATGGCTTTACCAGAGTGCCCTTTATAAAATCTGCATGGATTAAACTTCACAATAACTGTTAAAACTATTAATCCTCTAATTAAGACAATTGGTCATATAGCCCCTTTTGATTGGCTAAAGTCAGTAGCACAATCAATAATCCAATTGATCAATGAGCAAGGTTTCGGGTGGGAGCTGGCATCCTTTTGGAGAAGCAAAGAAAGTTTTATAATTAAATTCACTTGTTGCAAGATCTCTTAAGTAAACTTTCTGAGTTATATTGGTAAAGTATACTTTGGTGCCAAAATATGTTGAGAAATCAATACTGGATCCAAAGCTCAAGACAGATCAATTACCCTTGGGTACCTTTCATGTTTAAGAAGAGCTGGCTTTGTTCCATCAAGTATTTATACAATCACTACCATTGATGCAATTCACTCTACAGGGACATTCAATTGAAATGCAGATGATCGTAGGTCAACATTGTATTTACCGAACGGTGGTTGAAACCGCTGGTTGGGAGCATGTTCATTACACAACTCAGCCCAACGCCTGCCAGCACAAGCGCTAGATCAACGAGGAAAGTACCAAAGAAAGCAAACACAATATTCCACCTTGTCAATTGGGTACGAGAATAAATCAGACTTTTCCAGCCCGTCCTGGCTTAGCCGCTTTGAAAATCAATCCGCACCTACTGGTTTAGGCAATTGTACAGTTTAGAGCTTATCCCTATCTCCCCACTGTTTATTCTAGCTCCAAGCTGTTGTAAGAATCTCATGAGATATATGTGGCAAACTCGTCAGGAACACTCTAAGGTCAACCCAAACCATCACTGCATATTTATTAATAAATTGCTTCAAATAAAACTAATTTAATATTGGTACAGCAAAACACTCTAAGGTCAACCCAAACCATCACTGCATATTTATGAATAAATTGCTTCAAATAAAACCAACTTAATGTTGGTTCAGCAAAATAAATTTACCAGTCTTTCAAACAAGTATCAGTCTATTTAACTATTTAAGTTTAATAAATCCTCATAAGAAAACTTATCCTGAGTCTGCTAGGGTTTGAACAGTCATTCGTTGACAGACCAGAACAACAGCATTTATATAATAGAAAAAACCCACTTATTGACCAGAGTGAAAATAATAAAAAACATAAAGTGTGATCATATATATGTACATGTAGATAAAAAGAAAGATTATTTACCCCTCCCACAACCCTATTTTTTCGCGCAGAAATAAAACCCAAAACATTACACAGCACTAGATGCATCCATTACTGCATGTTTATGTTTGGCAAACAGCGTGATATCAAAAAGCTGACCTGTTTAGAATTCAAGCAATTACTGGACCACATGGACAATAACTACGATGGTAACAAAAGATGATTTTCTCCAGGAACACTGGAGTTAGGGCAAACCTTTAAGAGAAATGCCATCTAAACAAATTACTTAGTGGCCTGGAAATATGTGTGCTGCCAGCAGACAGACAGATTATGCTTCCTTTATCTCGTGCAGATTGGTAGCACCTGGGCAATTCCTGTTTCACAAAAACTCTGTTAGAGTTTCCCACCTTGTCTGCTCATGATAACATATCTTGAATTCTTTCCCACCTCAAGTAAACCAATATTTTGCCAATGATAACAATGCTATGAGAGTTGCATGAAGACCTACGCTGCAATTCCTATCAAAAATCCCTTTAGCCCTTTTTTTCAGTTTCTGTATTTAGCAGGGAGTGATTACTTAACCACATCACCAAATGTTTAAAGGTTCCTTCAACCCAATAACCGGTAGTTTTGTTGAGAAAAAAAATATAACTGCTGTATTTTCTGAAGTGGGTGAATTTATGGGTAGAGCGGAAATTGAGCCCTATCCTTTCTACAATGACGTATAGCAAAAAAATGCTTACAGGAATTCCAGATATCTGTATGTCACTTAAGTCAAAATATATAGTTATTAATTACAAAGATTTGACTTTATTATTTCTATTGACTGCTTACATGTAGTAGAATGAAGACAATGCACAAATATTAAACTCAATAGTTGAGTAGTAGTACTGTCAAAAAGATATTGTTTTTTGGAATAAAAAAATAAAAAGCTGAAACAAATTGATTAATTCATAACACTCACCTTTCCCTTAGAGCACTGGTGGTTACAAACATCTAACCTCTTGTCCGCCTCAAACTTTTTCACCTACAAAGAAACAAAGTAAAACACTTGATGAATTTTTTGCAACCACAGATAAAGCCAGATGTCTGGAATAGGTAGTCTTATATCACCATTTCAGGATATTTCAATACATTTCGTTTAATTTTTCTGTATGGGAATCTCACCTATGCTCAGGTTTTCAGAGATTTCATAGATTGTTCTAAAGAAAGATAATAAACCATATTGTTAACCGTTATCATAATTGCCATTTTAGTAAATGACATGATATTAAGACAGATCAAAAGATTTAAATATAAATCAGCATACATAAGATAGTCACTTATTGTTGGTGTTATGTATTGTAGGAACACAATAGATAGAACAAATAATAGAAACAATAGAACAAATAATTGAATTGGTTGTGTTTGGTGTCTAATGCCAAATTAAAATTATTTCAACAACAGTCTCATAAAATGTTGCCTTATTGCCACTGAGCCATACATAAGATTGTCAAAATATGAGGACATTAGGAAGATGAGTAACTGCTCTAAAGAGCTTCATAGTGAGTGATGAGGTTTTATGTCTAACTTAAGATTATTTCACTCATGTGCCAGCAGGCCTATGGGTGAAGTAGACCACATTGCATGTCACTGACAACAAACAAAGACAAGACAGGATAGTCAAGCCACAACACAAGGACATAATAACATATCAATTTATTACTGTTCCTAAACTTTGAGAGCATGAAGGTAAAAGGAACCTCTGTCAAACCATCAGCTAAACTGTGTAAGAGACAGGTTTGATTGATTGATTGGTGTTTCATGCCATGCTCAAGAGTATTTGACTGCATTCCAACAATACTTGACACTAGCAAAACCATGAGGCAATTTCTATCTTTCCGATACTCCACCATAAGGCCACTATAATCAGTAAATGTGGAGATAATTTGTCAAGAAACTAAAAACACAAGAATAAGACAGGTGTTAGGACACCTACCACTTCCACAGCAGTCTCTGTAGAGATGGTGCCATCTTTGACCAGTAACATCAAGGCAATGCGGTCCTCATCAGCCATGGTAATTTCACTAGCATTCAAATCACCTAATTAAAATAAATAAAACGTGAATTAAAAATAAAACGTATACTAACTAGAACGCAAAAATCAATTAAAAACGTACATGTACATGTATATAAATGCTGGTTTATAACGGCGGGCAGAGTATTTACACACAATGATATACAATGACCCACGTATGGTCAAAGTGAAAAATATACAGCATGATAATTAAGAAAAGGTGCCACTGCACGGTTTTAACAAACGAAAGAATAAAATATAATAATTTCTGGTTGAAACAGATAATGGAGCACACAAAACATGGTCGGTATTTGACAAAGGAAACAAGAGATCCATGAATGGATCTTGACGCCCACACTGTTAAGATATTTTGAAGGGAAGGGTCAAAGAGGGGACA
>JAVFBX010192102.1:0-13315 GCA_034783855.1 Mopalia kennerleyi
TTCCTTTCCGGTCTTTTGTCTTTGGTCAATTTTGAGGGGAAAACAGCTTCAAGCGAATTATAGCCCGCGGCCGTGGCGTAGTCGTTAGCGAGTGCGCTTTCTGACGCCTACTTCAATGTACCGTTCACAGGATCGTGTTCGCCTGTCGCCCTCAGGTAGTGCGTCACAAGATGTGGCTCCGGCAATGGCTGGGGTGGTTTTTACGAGGTTTCCCTTATAAAAAAGTACCATGGTGTACCACGGATTTACCATTGAATGGGGCCAACAATGTACTGTGGTATACCATGGTTTTACAACGGTATTTTGTCCTAAACCATGGTGCTTTTTTTATAAGGGTTCCTCGCGGTTTTCCACCATAATAGGCCAAGGAACAGTGTGAAGTAGACAATCCGTCGTCATATAGGTGAAAGACCCTTGAGCACGACGCGTTAAACCTCAATCAAACAAACCAAGCGAATTATATGTCGATATATCATATATTTGTATATACTTGTTTCAACTAAATTTCAAAGTTATTATGTTCAAGCAAAATAACGTCCGTGTAATTTAGTTTAGAGATTTCTTAGAATGTTATGACAATGTGTCTCGTTTTTTAAAAAGTTGGCAAAGAATGATTTAAGTGACAGATTTATTCTATCCAACCATAGAAATTTGGTATAATCCCAAAAATATATTTTTCAGAAAACATTAGTTTTAATCTTGGGCGAAATCATACAAAATGAGGCCAACGTTGTACTCGTAAAAATTCAACAAATTTGAAGTCTGTACGATGAAATGATATAGTAAGAGGGTGTAAGATTGTGAGATTAAGGCGTAATTGACATATTGATCACCGAAATAACATATTAACGTGACGAAAAGGGATCATAGGGTGATGTGATAGTTCCATAAAAGCGCCAACACCTCACCATTGGCCCTGTTAATTCGTAACATCATTAATAAATTTACCTCCAGGCCCAAACTCAACTATTTGTGATTAGAAAAACATTTTCACTTTCCTTAAGTTCCATTTTGAGCCGAAGTAACAAATTGGACAGTCCATCGCCATTGAAACAAAATACCCTCAAACAGCACTTTGAAACCCCAATCAAACAAACAAGATGCAATGCAACGAATTCTATTTTGAAATGGCGTATAACGTCCAAATAGCTTTGTGACGCACAGCAGTCGAGACCGCATAAAGTGTACAACTGGATTCCTTCGTAGAAAGGAAGGAATGGCGTCTGTAAATGGACATGTTGGTTCAATTGCATAAATATTGCTCAAACGATTGTAACGCGGTGAATACGTTCGGACTAAGAAAAAAGAAAAGGTGACTATTAAACATTTTGTACGACATTAACAGGGTTAGCTTTACCATCATTACATCAGGAATAATACACTAGAAAGGAAAGGTTATTAAACTCACCGATCTGCGGTAATACTGCCTTCAAACATAATGGATTCGGCTCCTATTGTTGAAAAACAGTATGTTTAAAGAGAATGAAAACTCTTGTGGTGAATACTGCTATAGGATTTCCAGTATTTATATCAAGCCGTAGGAAAAACTTTTCATCCAACATTACTTGATGTCTTGTTTAAGCGACTTCAGAACAAAAGCAGACGGAATGTATAAATTTGTGTGCAAAGTGAGGTTATTTGTTGATTGATTTTTGATATTTGTATTTAGAAATTTTGTGCTAAAATAATGATAATATTTTTTTAATTGGGATCTCCTTTGAGCTACTATCAAATTGTGCGATTGGTAGGGAGTCTCTTATCATCATAGTGCTCTTGGGACTAAGGAACAACGGTGTGATGGTGTCTGCTAGCTTTCCCATTCGTCGAATATTTTCTCCTTAAGTCACAGGGCTGGCTCGACGTAACATGAGCGAAACAAGCTTGAGTACGGCGTTAAACTAGTAAGTTCGTCATGTAAGTTATGGCACCATTTTTTTAAATATAGTGTTCGGTATAAGGTTCTGGCTAGTGTTTAGTTTAGCGTTATAGTCTATGGTTAGGCTAGGTTAGGTTTAGGGTTAATTTAAGTATTAACCCTAACCCAGGACTAAGAATACACGTTTTGTCTTACACGAAAGCCATGCCGTCAACCACAAAGCAAACAATCTAAAGCCCTGATCTTGAGCTCAATCGGTTTCCAGACCTTTGTGCTGAGAAGGGATACGTAGGATTGTTCCCTGTATGCTCATGCTGTTCAAACAGTAATTGACTATTACATTGTGCTGCAAATTGTCAAATCTTTCTCTAACCCAGTATTAGCGATTTAATCTGGTGTAAGCGGTTAATCGTCTTTAGAGCAACTGGCCCCAGTAGACTATAAAATGATAGGTTAACAAGTAATTTATAACATTCACAGATACAAAGTTATCATGAATTGCAAACTGTCTATTTTTATTTAAATATACTGTACAAGTAAGTAAATAACATAATAAAAATTCACAAAGAAACACACTCACACATGTTTGGGACTCAAACAGTCACACCAGACATTCTGAAATAATATCAAAATAACATCCTTATAGCCGTGTGTGAGATCAATTGCGGTAGCAAGCGTGGGCAGATATATGGACAGAACAAAATGATTCCGTCCGGGATGTCTACATATCTGTTTTCTCACCTTAACATTGGTATTGCATATCGCCTCTACTAGGTCGTAGTTTTACCTACGCCGTATGATAATTCTTTAGTTACCCCTCACACACTGGGCAGTGACCCCTTAAACTCTTAATGGGTCTTACACAAATATGTAGCTAAATTATTGACGCCTTGTGGTGTTTAATACACCCAAAGACTGCCACTGAGAGTTATAGCTGCTGACAAGTGAAACACAGAATGTATACCCATCTGAATCACATGTCAACAATTTTCATACACAAAAGTTGTTTTATATAAATACAAAGGACAGGTCGACCTTGAGCAGACAAAAGACAAAGATAAAAAAACACATTTCGTATGAAAAATATCCTCTGGGTAAAAATCGGTTGTATAGGTGTCTTTTTCCAAAAAGCCGACAAGTTTTGTTGTTGAGGAGTGAGTGTTAAACTGATGGGATGTTTCCCCTAGGGCCAGAGTGATCTCTGGTATCTACGGTGAGGTTACACAGGTTAACGTAAACTACAATTACACGTTATTCCCTGTCATTGCTTTATTCTTTTTAAGAAATACTGGGTATGGCTTAACTACTGGAAGAGCTTAAACGACTTGCCTCGTCAAAGGGACATGCGGTCCGGTCTAACATGCGCCTATGTATATAGACGATGCCGTGGCTTAGTGGTTGTCGTGTGCGCTTATTAATCCTACTTCGATGTACCGTTTCCCGTTGGTTTTACGAGGTTTCCTCTGCAATTTTCCGCCATAATTAGTCCAAGTACCTGGTGAATCGGACAATCCGTTGTCATATAAGTATTTTAAGAAAAAAAAAGCTTTTTGCGTAAGCTCAGATGTTGCGAACTGTTTTTTGTTAAAAGACTACTTCGGGTTAATCATTGGGGCGTGACTCTCTTTCTTTGGAGATGCACCATTTAAGTACTAAATACTAGTATACAATAGCAAGTGTGGTTCTATGCATATTGCTAGTGAACGTTGTCTTTACCTCTAGTTCAGCCTCTCCTGCCATATACATTTGTTTGGGAAGGATGAGTGTTTCCATTTATTAGTGAAGCACACTCAACCTACCACTACACGGTAACAATTCCATACATGTAAATTGTTACGCTACGTTATCGATCACGATTTTCTCAATCATTTGTCAGCCTCCATAGCAAGGCTATAGCTTATTACGCATTATAACTATGTTACATAAAATCATTATTCAAACTTCTAAGTGAGTTATAACATTGAACAGACATCGTTTACACTTTCCATTGTCTGTGTTCACATTTAGCCGAAATGTTTTCCATGATACTTGCATTAAAAAGCAGAGATAGAAACCTAAATTCATTAGTATTTGACAGACGTCATTCTGGGTAAAGTGTGAACAATGTTTTATGTCTTTTCGATGTATCGACATAAATGAAATTTATAGGTGTCTGATCCATTACCAGACAATCCTACATCCTCGACTAGACATGTAAATTTGATAAATCAAATACATAACTTGTACTCACTTTAAAAACAATTTAAAACAATTTTTAAAAAAATGCGCATAAAAGAAAAATGATTGTTTGTTTGTGTTTGTTATAACACCGTGTTTACAATTATTCAACTCACATGACGGCGTGTCTGCCCAATGGGTGAAGGAAACCACCATTAATGTCCCTGTCAACAAACAGACAATTCAGGACAATCATATGACGTAATAGAGAGACATCAAAAACAGAACGGCTTCATGTTGCCCTTAAGCACATGGGCAGCAGGAAGCTCCCTCTTTTGTTAGCAGTGAAGTAACATTCATTTTGAGTCCTCACATCTTCTCTAATAATAGTCGTGGTTTAGTGGTTGGCGTGTCGGTTTACCAACTTCAAGGGTTGAGTCAGTTTTTCGCCCTCAGGAATATATATGATTGAGTCGCACGATATGGCTCCGACAATCATGAGGTTTTCTCCCCGTGTAACACCACATTTTACCAAGGAATAGAGTGAAATGAATAATCCGTTGTCATATACGTGAATACCCTTGTGTACGATGTTAGTTGTATTAGAGTTTAATGCCGTTAAGGTTATGTCACTCACATGGCGGTGTCCCAGACCAATTGGTCAAGGAAACAAACCTATACCTGACGGACAACAAACAAATACAAGACGGGACAAATACAGGACGCAATACAAAAACATCAAAAACAAACCGGGTTTCCCTTAAGCTCTGATAGCACCAGAGCAACCGGAAGCACCCTCCAACCACCAGGCGCCTTGAGTACAACGTTATACTCAATCAAACGAACTATCTTTCTTTATCCTGCTACGGTTATACATTATCTGTTAGTGATTTCGGTGTACGCAGCTTCTTGACACAATAAAGTGAAAAACAATACGCCCGAGGTGTGTGTTTTCTGATTGGGATTGTTTCAGCTACGAGATGGAGTTTTAGGTGAGATGGCTGTTTGTTAAATCCACATCACGGAAATAAATACCATAAAGCCGATAACATGTGCTATATATAAAGCAATCTGCATCGTTGAAATTAAAATAGCAGTGATTTATCTTTAGCAAATTGAACTTCGGAACAATGTTATGTTTGCCAGAGGACGTTTATTCTGCCCGGCTAACATCTATCTTTTTACCACCAACAAAGTGTTTCATCAGTTACCAGAGACGACCGTATTATTTTTTCATTACTTTCGGCGGCTTCTGGCCATTTGCTACCGTCAGTGTTCTATGGGATTACCTCCAGAGCCGACTCGCAGTGGATTTTAAGGCATGGTAAACATACCTCTTTTTATCCGGTTAAGGTTTTTAGTGTTATACCGGTACGCGGATTTGCTGATGCTTTACAATTAGCACAAAGTAAGTAAACGGTGTTGCTTCACAAAGAATGCAGGCGTCAATGATGGATACGGGTGCACATTGAGTTGTTCGCCAATTGTTCAAGTGGTAAATTGTCAATTCGTAGGTTAAACGGGTTTAAATTTCGAGTCCAAGTCACATGCACGGCCTGTTTTTTTTCGGTGACATCTATGGCTGCACCAAAAATTATCCACGACATACATATGGTCCAATAATTTCGGACGAAAGTTTTTTACGGCCATGCAAACAAAATACAAAACAAAATTTTACGAATTTTATTCGAGCCAGAATTATGGCGGAATTCATAATAGACATGGTATTAACAGTATTTATGAATTGTGAAAGAATTATTTGTCTTCTGTGGATTTACATGTTGTAGCACGCCCATATGGCAACACAAAAATATATACATCTATATATTTGAAAGTATAATTAGTATGAAAAGGACCCATTTGTAGAATGCCACATGACACTTTATTATTGCCTTGTGCTGATATGTAACGATTCATCGTAAGCTATTAAGGTCATGGTCATATATCTGCAATTGACTAATATCTACGCGAGCCATGACAAGGAGGCTTAGTGTGTGCGCTTACTAATTATACTTCGATGTAGCCTACCGGTTGGTTTCCTCTCAGTTTTCCACTGTAATGTGGCAATAATAAGTGTATACTGGACAACCCGTTGTCATATGAGTGAAACATCTTTGAGTACGACGTTAAACCCTTATTAAACAAACAATCAATCACGTGACAAGGATATGTGTCGACCATCAATAGAAGGCCATATATATCCAATGAGCATATAAACAGTCTGGCGTGCGGCCTTATCTGTGTCGGGCTATGTATTTAGCTCTTTATGTATTTTTATGTTCAATATTAGCATGTTGTATGAATATTACACATGTAAAAGGGTTTTGTGGCGATCATCACTCTATGTCTTGATCCAAACGCTGCAGGGATCTCTCCAATGTGTAAATACATTTAACTCTAGGTAGAAGGGTAAATATTAACTAGGTCCTGACTCCAAACCTTTGTTGATACGCCGTTGATATGAGTGTAATAACCCAAATCAAACAAAGAAATAATAAACAGACACAGTAAAAGTATACACCCTACCCAGTTGCTGACAAAAAGGAGGTTGCAATTGCTATTAGATTCGCGGCTTCCCCCGAAAGCCATTTAAATGTAGCAGGCTGTACGTAGAATCTATGGCGAATAAAATAACCAAATACTGTGTTTGCACTCCACAAAACAGAAACTGTATAAATATACAAATTGAAGTTATGGTCAGCTAATACTAGTATACAACATGTTAGAATAGAATTGAATCCGTTAAACCGCTACAACAAACATGATATAAACAATCAACCTGCATTTTACTTTCAGCACCAACATTTAGCTGACGTTCAGTGAAATGATTGCCATAGAGATAGAATTGAAGTGTTCATCGACATTTGGAAAATGATACTTGAAGAGACAGCATTGGTCAAGGCGATAGTTCAACTATTTTAGCGAACTCGTCAAACCATTCAGTTAAATATTTGCTAGGATTTATAAAACACTATGTACCTGTGTTTTGAGACAGGTATATGTTTTGATGTGTAATGACAGGTATTACCCTGCATTTTAATACTCTAAGCAGATGGATGAGCACAGCCATGAAAACTTCTAATCAAACGGACGTTGGTATTTACGATATCACGAGCTAATACAACAACGTCTGAAAGGTTTACTAATCCGTCACACAATATCACTGTGGAGAAACTGTTGTTTGTAAAGTATTTTCTGATTCCATTAAATTGATACATGTCATATTACTATTTACAAGCCAATCCGTTTTTAATATATGTTAGAACAAATTGTGTATACGACCTTCTCTCAGTTGGTAAACTGATCTGTGCAAATAACCATTTGTTTGAGTCGCTATAATAAGGAAGCAGGTGGCCCGGATAGATGAGAAAAGAGGAAATATTTATTAACGAAAGAGAGAGAGGGATAGAAATATGATGCTGAACCGTTTCCTGTCGATAACGGTATAGCTTGCGTGACTCTTCAACAATCGAGCGGATAATCTTTCCCATGGTTAACTCGTCAGACGGAGTCAAACGTGATTTTCTTCAAGGATAATGAAAGAAACATGGCCCATTCAAAAGAAAATACGTGTTCTATGAAATACTTTTTGTGTTACAATCCAATCCAATGAATTCCTTGTAAATTGTCTAGACAAGACCAAAAAGCTGGGATTTTCCACACAAAGACGGAGTGCACTTAATGAAACTAGGGCGTTGGTGCTATACGAGCAGACATGTTGGAGCTAATTGTATTAATAATGTCATCAATTGGTGTATTTCACAACAAGAACCTCCTGTCATAGTGATTGTATAGACGGATGTTATAGTCTTGGTGAAAGAACTTTTTCGTCTCGTTGATTCTGGTCTAGTACTCTGCAGTCAAAAATTATATTTCAATACTCTCTGTGAGGTCTGTAATGCTCTCCAAGGGGCTTTCACTAAACACTACTCTCGTCTTTCCGACCAGACCAGTAACGGTCCACTTCTATTCACAACAATACACTGTGAATTTAACGAAGACGAAACAGCTCTCGCATGTACACTATGTATATTGTGCGAACTAACTAGTCCACTTGGTAGATCTACAGGGCAATGTGTGAGTTAAATATACACAGTTTGTGGCGGTCAACAATTATCTAGTTTTTTTTTAAAATTAGATTTCACTCGCGTCATACTGTTCTATAGTCTACATCGCTACTAACGAAGTCCAGCAACTTTATATGTATAAAGTGGGTACAAATTAAAATTAACAGAATATTGATTGAAGGATAGTTAACCTTTAAAATAACGACATTGGTTTATTATGTAGTTACTGTGTATTGTCAGAGTTTTCCAAGATGATCACACACTTTACAGCGATTTGTTGGCTATCATTGCTCTTGTTTTATGACCAATCGTCAGTCTGTGAAATCAAACGGTGCATTGACGTAATGTATTTGATACAAATCTTGTAGCATATTACAGTGCATGAACGTAATTCCGATCTACTTCACTTGATAGATCTGAAAGACCATCTTTGCGTTCAATGTAGATTATTGAAGACCGTACTGCACTCGGTGGATCTATAAGAAAACCCGTGAGTTGACTTACGACAAACTTCACAAAAGATGCATAAGATATTCATCGACCGATTCAGGCAGTGAAAGAAGCCTGCTACAGAAACTGTTCATTCCTGGAAGCTAGAAATTTGTCACAATTGGATGCACATATAAGGACCACTTATGATCTGGGTATATATGACAAGTACTAGGAATCGAGTAACACACACGTGATCTCATTGAGGATACATAAGGGAGGCTGGAGGAAAGTTCCTGCTGCCCTCAGATTAGTGGCAACAAGCTGCCCAGCATGGGTTTACTTCAAATATTGCGCTGGCAAACAGCCATATCACTAATGTACCACGTTTAAGTCCAATCAACAAACACACAGAGAATTCTTTAATTACATGAAAGTTGAATTCAAATCAAAAAACCAAAAAGATTCACTATAAATAATAGTTTAATACCCTCTTTATTTACTACTTTTGAATGTGCAATATCTATTTTGAAACAGTTTATACCCTCTTGTAAGCAAATCCATGGTGACTATTAGGTAAACAGATATGACCATATTACTTTAGCTTGAAATACCCATAGTGCCATCGACAAAAACAATCGATCAACTGTTGATTTGACATGCACTTCAGCTTCAATTGTACCAGCAAACAAATGCCAAATTGGCCGTCACTACTCAGCTGTTTCACGTATAAAAGCATCAATATATTATGCATGTTGTCGGCCTTGATATGGTAGCGGAATTACCACGGGAGAAACTGCTTTTACCGTAATACTATTAACTGAATAAACACGCACAGGATCTTTCAAGTCTGCGTGTTTCTTCCACCCCAATACAGATCTAACACTGGAATTATCCTATAGGCTAGCATGGAACTTCAACACTTATGTATACATGTAAATCTCTTAATTTGGAAATTAATACGCTGGATACGACCTCTACTGTGATACGAAATATGCCAGCTCTCTTGGAACAAATCAGGGGTTGATAGTATTGATCGAGGCTTGGAATATGCATAGTTTACCCTATAGATTATTATAAGTTTTGGAATTGCCCAGCAAAGAACCGAACTTTTAATTTAAGTGTTTTCCCCAAACTGGTGATTTTGGCTCATTTTCAGTGTTACTGTTTTTTTTTAACAATTACGGTGGAATTAATGATTAATTATTGCAGGGCTCGACGTGACCAGCTGATTGATCAGATCGGGCCAATCTGACCACCCGTCTAGGATAATATTGAGCCACAGTAACGCGTTAGAGCCTTGGTATGTGTGACCCTTTTGCCAGCCAAATTGCCTCCCCCCTCCCAGTCATCAGGATCTCATTCTCCTCCGATACGGGAAACAACCCATGGCCAACAGGCTTTATCTTTGTCCCCTATTACGATCAACCGAGGGGGTCTGGGGGAGTATTTTGCAGGGCCAGCTGATCTAATGTGAAATGCAATAAATTCAGTTAATCAACGATAGTAGTGCTTGATAAATTCTTTAATATTTAACATAAAAATGTGTCAATCTTTTATGTAAAGGAAATGGCGTACAAAAAACAAAAGAGGAATATTTAACTGATTATTCCTACACAATATTCATAATCCTCACAATCACGATATCCTTTTGAAACTTGTAAATATGTAAGCCTATAAGCATCACAACCAGCCTTTAAGTCCGATGCAAATGTCTAGATACGTTTCTGTATAGAGTCAGGCGTGGAATTCTTATATAATGTCCAAACACGTGGATGATGTGTTTTTTGGGATCATATTTGTTTACTTATAGTTCATTATACCACAATGAGTTTGATAACTGACTCAAAGGTCTATCATTGATAATACACATACTGTTATCTCTGACACCCACTCACATAAAACCTTTTCTTTCCAAGGCGGCGTGTTAGCCTAATGGCTGGAAGGATTGTGAGGCGATATTGGCGGTCCAGAGACGGATGTTTTGTTAACGGAGAGCTCTTAACCTCTGGCTAGAGGTTCCGGGTGAATTCAGATTGAAGTTATCATTGTGTACTGTTGATGATCAGTGCTAATTAAAACGCGTGGCAAACGATTTCCGGTCCATTTTCCTTAATCCAATGTAGTTGTCTTGTGATGGCTTCTTGGTTTAATTCCATCAGGCGTTGTGGATCAATATTTGCTGGTTTAAGCTTAGCTTCATTTTATTGTACGCGACATTAAAGAAATTATTTAGTTAGTCACGCTTAAATGCTCTCAGGATATCACCTTAATATTATATCTACATTTCTCTGTTTGTGTACTCTACTGTCTATATTTTTTAGGACATTTGATGAACCTGGGATTTGTATATACTAATCCCGGGAGTGACACAGTTCATTAAATATAATAATATAATTGTTACATGGGACCAGGTTACAACAGGAGCGGCATGTAAAGCATGTAAATAAACAGTTTGTTGATGTATTGAATCTTATCCTATTTAAAACTTCGACTTTAATTTAACAGATTAAACCAAGATTTTAACTTGTAAAATTATAAAGGATGTAGTATGGAGACAAATTGCCGTGGCAATGTAGAATATGAGATTTGCGAGCAAAATAACTCTCATTGGATTACGTTGTACTTTGTGTTTCTTACTAATTGTTTGACGAATATGCATTATTCAGGTGCTGACGTTACAGACTCGACCTAAATATGATAAAATGGTACTTCAAATACCCTCAAATGAACGACTTCAGTTCTCCTCCTGTCGGAATGATAAGTATATATTAACCTTGCTCATTGTCAGATAATAACCTCTTAGTTGACACCAGACTAGTTTTAACAATACCCATGTGAATGATTTATATTCTCAAATACCAACATAACACAATTACTTCACTGATTGCCTTTAAGTGTGGAATGTATAAGACAAATGTAGCAGACATACAAGTACTGTACCGAGAGCCAGTCTGTACCACCTAGTGCACATCGAGAATAGCAGTTTACGCTCCTAACCAATAATAGGTGCCTTCAATTTACATTTAAATATTCTATCTATCACAAGTTCGGGTCTCTTAAGAGCTGCCAAATGTTGCGTGCATATTCAACCAGTAAGACTGTTTCTAATTACCAAATTCAAAGCATTTTGTAGTTAGTAACGCTTTATTTTCTAAACCATTTCTGATATAGAGCCCAGTATGCTGATAAATGACATAACTATTAAATATCTATCGCGCCACAACATATCTTCTTCAGTAAATGGTTCAGTGTTTAGTTAAACGTATGCAATGGGTGTAACATGAGGTCGATTCGTCAACAAGTGGATGTAGCGATCAGAAGCACGTAGACAATATTAGATTCGATAATTAGTAAATGTGACACACACAGTCCTATTGCTAAAATTAGAGATTCGCCATTAAGCCAATCTCAACGGCAGCTTCATTCGTCAGGAAGTGCAGGTCACGTTTTTCAAATGCACTAAATTGTCATTAAAAAATAGTAGACCTATCAGATGTCCAGAAAGAATGTGTCCACAAAGTTTACTGATCGAGTTGTAGTACCCAGGAAATAGTTATACCCGGTTTTGCAAGAGTTATCTGTTTTTGATGTAGATCGGTCAGTGTTTTGTTACTTGCTGTAAGTGTCTATGTATCTCTCAGTCAAGGAATTAAGGAATCACATGAAATAAATGGAATTATTTAAAGGAAACAGTGAAATGAAAATCAAGGGCGCTCCTAAAATGGCATTTGCAGACATGTTGATGTTCCAGGCGCAGGTAAGTATACACTTTCTTTCCATACACTAAATATATCTTAATGGCAGTTTGAAGAGACCTCACCGGTATTTACACACCTATTGAGTGCGTTTGTATACGTTATTCCTCACACACCCCTATGGAATTGTAATACCATATTATCAACTAGTGAAATAAGATATCTTTTTATTATCCATACTCCTACTATTTCATTTCTCTTACAAATGTAGGTTATGTTGTACTGTACATGAGCACTGATTGAGCAACGTTATCATCACACCACTTCTTTCCCCGACCATTGGGGTTAGAGTGTCAATAAGCATTGCCACGATAATCAAATCTTTCCAAAAAAAAATAACCATGGTCTCATATCGAAATGAGTGTAAACATTGACTAACGGATGACTGACCATTTTACGCACAGCTGTAATTTTCCCTCCAGAAATCAGGAAATGTTATTTTTTATGTACGATATTCATAACTATAGGGTGATGGTCTAAACATCGGGACAAATCTCTGGAAATGAATACAAATGTTTTAGTCGGATATAAAGATATTGTCGATGTTTGACTAGCAATCAATGTCTTCGCTCCATGATTTAAGGGCCCGACTTTTGAAAAGTAAGGAATAAATGAGTTCGTATAACCTTGTTGTTTCATTCTGTAGCTGTTGTTGTTTAAAGAGTGTGGCTTAGAGTTTACGAGCTTGCAACCTTGAAGGTCTCTTTCTCAACAAGTACCATCGCTGAGCATATGCTGTTTTTTGGAATATGGCTATTTTTTTTTCAAGAAATGAGGTTGTGGTGCAGCGTCAACTGTTTTCACTAGATAAATTACGCCACGATGGGAAATTATGATCTCTATTGACAAAAAGAAGGACCGGTGTATGTTATGAATGATATCATGTTCATGGGCCGAGGTTATAAAAGTCATTGAGTATACTCAAGATGATATTTTGTGCTCAACTGAGTCGACTCCAGAGTCTGTGTTCGAAACAGAGGTTATACAAAATTTGAGAACGCTTTCTGTGCTCAGCTGAGCCCGAATCC
>JAVFBX010192113.1:0-13315 GCA_034783855.1 Mopalia kennerleyi
GATTGCCGAGCATACATACACACAGGACAGCAGCTTAGCGCGTTCACTTATCACCAGCTCCTAATATATAAAACCACATTGTATTTCCACCAGGTTGAAGCGAAGTTCAGACGTAAGACGTAAATTAATGATTTATTGCAAAACACCATAATTAAATCAGAAAATATATTACCCTTAATCTGACAGGCTGAACTAAATAGAAGGTATTGTTCAGAACATTTCAATAGATTTGTTGTAACCACATTCGATGCACTACCATTTAACAGTTTTGTGAATCTGCTCCCTCATACTGCGATTGTGATAAAATCAATTATTTTGGCCCAGTATCATACTTGATCGTGAGTATTCTATTAAGCAGGTATCAGTAATAAGCCCAAATATGATTGTAAATCTGACCAAGCACAGAAGATAAATAAAATTCCACTCAAATTAAAATTGAATTAAAAGCTACCCGGCTTTTAAAAGGATCCTCCCGGTACGTGTTTAAGTGAACATCGAAGACCACTTATGTTAGTGGTACAAATCCAAAGCAATCGTACAATTGTTATTGCAAATAACGAAAATTTCTGTTACAATTTACATATATTGAGTCCCAAACACTCCAGACTATTTGGATGCAATTCTTATCCGTTTGGGGTCACCATAAATCCAAAATACTTGTTTCACTAGTATATTAGTGACTAGTATATTAGTGACTAGTATATTAGTGAAACAAGTCTTTTGGATTTTCCACTTTGAGGTCTTAAATACGTGCTATATTCAGGCATATACTGGCGATGTGTATTTGCTCCGTTTATACAAAGATCGGCAGCCTTTCTGTGTACAAATATTCCTGATATTTTAGCACGAGCTTATTCTGCAGTGTCGGTCCCATAGTACAATGGCACGGGTTCGATATATGAAGGCTTGAGTAATAATTAAACTTCTTCATACTCAAATAATTTGGGTGGTATAGGCCTTCATCTCTACGAAGCACTGTCGCGAAATACGCATTTTTCAGCAATGTTTATATTTCAATTATATATTTTTTCATAATTAGCTGATAGCCCACCTATAGTTAAGTAAACAGTTTTAACGAAATGACTTATTTAATAATTTTCGATATGAAAGGAATAGTTCTATTGGGTTAATGTTTTGGAAGTCTGGTTGCCTTTGTTCACATGACGGGCTGAGATGTCTATTATCAACCTTTAGATTTGTTATTTACATCTTCCTGATCCTAACATGTGTTCGTGACAGGTTTGACAAGGAAAATAAAACAACGTTTAACCCTCAGCGACAGGAGCCTGGACGGGAATAGCATTCAGTATGAGATAAACTGTGTCAGTTCAGTATAAAGAACTAGTGGTTCCATTATACACAGTTCCCACAGTGTATTAGAATGTCAGTCAGCAGCATGCCGACCATTTTACATACTTATGTTTCTGTCAGCTTAGAGTTCACATATCTGGTGGCGATTCAACAAACTGGTATTGGCACTTCAGGTGTATTACATTAGAGTAATTATTTTCTTTAGGATTTGAAAATTTGTGATTTTGCAGGATTATAAATATTTATTCGTATATTAGTTATAGTCTTTTGTGCCATACAGAAGCATTCTTATTGAGTACATAACTTGTTTGGTAGGGTAAGACCAACTAATGATGCATGGCGGAAAGATAACTCTCTCAATACAAACTGTACACCCAAACCTGGTCAAATTTTAAAGTAAAGCAAGCAGGTTTTGAAGACACTAGAGTATTTTGCACGAATTAAAACCAACACCTGATCTATCTTTATCTGTATATCCCGCAATAACATAGCCAAGGTGTTCTATTGTAGTTAGTTGGTTTTGGTCGCAATACAGTCCTGACCCTATTTGTTTAACGAGCTGGATTTCTCTGAGCATTCCGAGAGGTTGGGCTTACTTATAGAATTATAAAAAAGTTTACAAAGTTTATAGATCAGCGGAAGCGTCTACGTGATCATACAGAAGGTGTTTGGAGGATGGGGTACACAGAATATGTAACGGTTATCCTTGCCCATGCTAGAAGCAACTGTGACACAGAAAACGATTAGGGAGACAGAGTAAATGAAAGTATTAATAAACGTATATTAATGAAATAAATATACAAAAAAAGATATCCCCGAACAGTTCCTCTACATTGCTTTGGTTATAACCCGAATACAACTAGTACAGTATAACATTTTATTTGTTTTACGATTGGAATGGGAACACAGCAGTTAAAGAGCAGAAATGAAACAACCACTATCTCATGGGGCAACAGAACATATCACTTGGCAAAGACAGAAATGATTAATAACACAATTATAATTCAATTATAATTTTAAAAGTAAGTCAGATCAAGCATTTTTATATAAAGATATTTTGTGCATTTGATATTGAGAAACTTTGATAGTTTAACATAATCAGAATCATTAGATCTTGTATTAGTGTAATGCAAATAGTACATTCGTGGATGAATACTTATCTAATCATGGTATAATTGGAGACGGGCAAGAATATGCTTTCATTATCAGCATTACGACCAGTGCTGGTCGCCCTGGTAGCTCTGGCTTTTCACAGCATGACAGGATAAATATTAACATTTTGTCATTCCATTTAGTATAAAAGAATAATACATCAACTAACTATCATCTCAAGCACTATTAAAATTTTATATAACCAAATGTCCAGATGCCAAGCTTGAATACACTGCTTTTGAATAAACCAGAATATACCAGCCGAATGAATGTTGGAACCATTTCAATGGTATGTGTTTTTCACAAGTAAACACCGGGGAAGTACTCAGCGGTTTATTAACTAACTATCTACCTTTCGAGAAAACAACTTTAGGTTCGCCATTGAAGGAATATATCTATTGGCTTAAACAAGCCCTGCAACAGAAAACATTTGAGAAATAAAGCAAATAAATTGTGTACAACATGTTTTGAACCACTATCAACTGAATGACATGTTTGTAGGATCAACTTATCATCTCTCCTATGTTTTTAATTATTGCTTGGGCTTTGGGAGGCGTTAGGGAAAGCATAATAGATGTTATACTTAACATGTATTGCAGAAAATACCAGACATGTACTAGATATATCATAAATTCCATGAAACTGTAAATTTTACAATATATTATTTTGTAAAATGACAGTCACTTTGGATTGTAGAAAATGATAGCTCACAGCAAACGGCCTGTAAATACGAAAATGTGGTATATGAATATAATAATGGGCGGATATAATTCTCTGTGTCATGAATTAAAGATTATCTAGTAAATTGTACTAATGTTCTAACTTTTGCACCGGTAATTCCATGAAGATTGTTTTTTTTAAACTGCAATACTAATAAACACTGTAATAACAGCACAAACAAATAGTTCTCAACGTAATCGGAGGCCTTAAAAGCTGGGAAGGGTGGCGGGATACAATTTTCGTAGCCAGAAGAATAGAAAGTATACACCCTGACGTGATTTATATCTAACTATTAATCGTTTAAAAGCTTCAAGACTGTTACAAATCTCCACCAACATTACAGGCAGTATACATACATACATCGGCAATGTTTTGACGGCTTTTGACTTAATGATCTCCCTTTGGACATAACTGTGATGTTTGGCCATGCCGTAATGCTCTGTATATAAACTCAGGGTTAATTAATCAGCTTTGAAGACTTTCTTAACGAAATTGTCTTTCACGAAAAGAAAATCAAAATATATTTTTGAAAGAGAGAACGATCTTTTCTTGTCGGATCTATGCTAGTTTTAAATGTACGTTTAGTGTGTTACTGGCGCATATAGTAGCCTCTGCAGAGGTGTATGATGGCTTTGTTCAAATTTGGCAGCGATCATCGATCTGATGAAACAAATATTTAATTTTGTTTAATTAACTATGTATTTGCAAAAAGTACACATAAAGCTTAACGCTTATAGCGTGTACACATACGAACAAACAAAAATAATGACTGGAATTTATATACTTCAACTAACTTTGGTTGAGTCCACCCCCCAATTTTAGTTGGTAATAGGGGGCCTCCATATGGCTAAGAAAATTGAACATTATAGCAATAGAAGTGAGATCTGCTTTCCCTCCTATAATTTAAGAGTAGAACATGATAAACTCACTGAAAAAGTATAGACTCACTAAAACAAGATAGACTCACTGAAACAAGATAAACTCACTTAAACAAGATAGACTCACTTAAACAAGATAAACTCACTTTAATAAACAAGATAGACTCACTTTAATAAACAAGATAGACTCACTATAATAAACAGGATAGACTCACTTAAACAAGATAGACTCATTTAAACCAGGATAAACTCACTAAACAAGATATACTTACTAAAACAAGATAGACTCACTGCAACAAGATATAGGCTTACCAAAACAAGATAAACTCACTAAAAAAGTATAGACTCACTAAAACAAGATAGACTCACTGAAACAGGATATTCTCACTTAAACAAGATTGACTCACTTAAACAAGATAGACTCAGCTAAACAAGATAAACTCACTTAAACAAGATAAACTCACTTTAATAAACAAGATAGACTCAGTTAAACAAGATAGACTCAGTTAAACTAGATAGACTCACTTAAACAAGATAGACTCACTTAAACAAGATAGACTCACTTAAACAAGATAGACTCGCTTAAACAAGATATACGCACTAAACAAGATATACTTACTAAAACAAGATAGACTCACTGCAACAAGATAGGCTTAGCAAAACAAGATTGACTCACTAAAACAAGAAAAACTTACTAAAACAAAACAAACTCACTAAAAAGGATACATGTAGAATCACTGCAGCAAGATAGACTTACTAAAGGAAGATGTAATTACTGAAACATGATAAGACTCACTGAAAAAGATAGACTCACTAAAACAAGATAGACTCACTGCAACAAGATAGGCTTACCAAAACAAGATAGGCTTACCAAAACAAGATAAACTTACTAAAACAAAACAGACTCTCTAAAAAAGATGCATATAGAATAGACTCACTTAAACAAGATAGACTCATTGCAACAAGATACATATAAGACTGAGTACTAAATAATACAAAGCGATATTGCACCATTCAACCATAGATGACAAAAATAATGTAAACTATTCTCGTATATTTGGCTGACGGAAGCCAAAATACATAGCTTTTAGATGTGATCATCTCCAGACTTGTCTCGGGTATTGTATAGTCAATTGGTATCAATCTTTTATCATTTGGTATGCTGCATTTGTTTGATATTTTACAACATTATATAATTACCTTCAAAACAGAGATAAAATGATTTCAGTCTATGCATTCCCGTTATCAGTCCGACTAACGAGGTTAACATTCAAATTCCATTTAGGCGGTAGACGAGATATATTTTGTGATTGGACAAACTAATTTGGAATCTTAACTTGTATGTATAGCACTACTTAAATTGTCATATAATATGTCAGCAAGTTCGAGTTTATTTTGATATTTCTGATTATTTTGATGCAAAGGCTTTTTGCCAGAGATGGCAGTATCTATTCAATATTTGACTTACAATTCGCCATGGTAGTTTTACGGCACTGAAATCGGTTTATTCATAAACGTTCTATATTTTCTGTCACCTATGTTATGTTGTTACTTAAGCCGAGGCTGGCTTTGGAATAGATTGATTTAAGCTAACGGACAATATCCGTTGTCTTAACCCGTAATACTATGTGTTACGTCAAACAGAGAAAAGAGGAATTAACGATTTAAATAATGCTCGAGAAGACTATATATGTCAGGAAGAGACGGGTATTCCAGGGCATGTCAGCAATGCATAGTATCATGTATGACCTGTGTAACTGTGTCACCCACAGGGAAAGGAGACGTAAACGAGTTTTATAACCATCCGTGCACCAAATCTAAACTAAAAGACAAACGACACTCTTGGGGTTAATTTTTTAATTGCGTGGGACAGCTAGCCTATAATGGAGCAGTGGTTAAGAAACGGAAGAAAAAAAACACATTTTTGTATCGGTACAGGCAAGATAAATGTTATCGTCTTAGTACCAAGGCCACTTGTTTCTTTCTGTATGTATGTAAAGTAGAAATTATGAATTCAACGCTATCGATATCAACGATGTTCAGTAAAGACAACATAAATAGCGTTACATTTCTTCACTTCAATACTGAATAAATGCCACAACATCAGCTGTATAAAACAATACGAACTGAAACTAATCGATCTTGACTTGACCGAATTTATTCTTCCCGACAGCAGTCTGAGTACAATCAAGATCGACGTAATGTTATCCCTGGAGGTAAATATGATTACGTTTGCGGCGAAAGAGAATTTATTACATTAGCATTTTCACAACTGTAATTACATATTTACCACTTTGACTCTACTTTAGTTAATTGTTTGACAGGAAAATGTTAAACCCTAAAACGATTACGCCTACTACAGCGATTGCTTTACTTCCAGAAAACGTGGACTACATTATTAGACTAATCCAGTAAGATAAGATGAAAACAAAGGGTTCCTCTTGTCTCTTGTCTTTATAGTTCCAGGAATACCAGGGTGATCATCCTGTATCAGGAATGTCGTTTCCTGCACTGGCTTTAATGTTAGTTTGCTATTGAAAATAATGCTGTAATTAATATTTCCAGATTATACAATTTAACTTTTCAATATTAAAAGTTATCATTTGCATTCATTTTTAAGTAGATTATATCAGTTAAAACCACCTAAGACAGTCACAGAGATTGTAGAGAGCGTAGTTTAAAAGGACCCTCCTCTCTTAGTGTGTTTTTAAAAATGCCAACTATAATTTTATTGTAAGGTTGTAACGCCATCACTATAACGCTGGCTTAATCTGAAAGACAATTTGTTCAAACAAACAGTCATACAGCACACAACGCCTTTAACTCAATGGGGTTTAATGGGTGCCATTTCGGACTTGTATTAGACCATGATGTTACTACAATGTTAAAGTCCAGAACCGTTGGCCGCGAATTCGGGTAATTTGTGGTATTTTGCACTTGTGTTAAGTTAAATTTAATTACTGTCACATACTGCGTCTTGAAAACAACATATATTGCCTTTCCAATAGAATAAGAGACATTGGTGATGCATGTTGTCGAGTTGAATAAATCAGCCCATTCGGACTAATTAACCTATTGAGGCTATGCAAGTTGTCAACTGCTCTTCTTCATATCAGATATAATTAATGAAGTGTCAGCTATTCAATACTAACTGGATGTCCAAGAAATGTCAAAACAGATCTGAAATCCACAGCAATGATGCGTGGGGCTTTGTTTAAGGTTGGAGGATGAGGTGGGGGGAGTAGACACAATACAAAATTTATGTTGCCTGGTAGGAAGTCGGATGGAAAAGGCTCAGTAAGCCTACCAGCTCAGTTATAGGCCAATATAGAACAATCTTTGCATAGAAAAAGTTCAATGTACTTCAAAGACTTTTGAAGTATGGCCGTGTTCGTTATTAAACTGACATAATTACTGATAAACACGTATATTTCAGTCCGCACAAATAAATAGACAGAAGTTAACAAATGCTGTTCTGACACATGTATTCCTTTCTAAGATAAAAACAACAAGTCTTAGTTAACAAGACATGTTTTGCATGAGCTATGTTAGGCTATAACTAGTTTTCAGGGATAATCCCGTTTTGAAGAAATGCCTGCTGAGCGTACTTTACATATGGCATATCATGTATTTGTCAAGTCTATAATTGGCTAATGTAATCCAAAAGTACAATCGACCAGAAAATTGTATTTGCCATCCTGGAGAATATGTAACAGCCGCATTTCTGTTATCTTAGCATTTTTCTTAATACACTCAAAGCTTAGAGTTAACATGAAATGAAAACAAAAACGAATAACCACAAAACACCAGATTTTTGCATCAGGTCAGAGTTGATTACAAGATAAAGCTGTTCTCACCATACGATATATATAGCAAAAATAAACACAGATTTAAAACCTTATCCAGATATTGAACCAGGAATTGCTGAACTCTTTTATTCCCAATATAGACGCGTGGTTGACAAATTAACAATACCGCTTCATAAGTGATCACTGTGTGTGATGATGTGTGTGTACGTGTGTGTGTACACGCGAGCACGCACGTGAATGTTGTGCACATGTGTGTTTGTTTCTCTCTTTCAAATAGGCTCATTGATGAGAGTAACTTTAGTTTGTTACCCTAAACCTGCAATCGATTTATCAGTCACTGCCTAATAAGATGTACATGTACTATGTAATCTGATAGTACCAAAAACTTTAGTTTAGTTTTTATTAATGTGATTGTGTACAGAAGAATAAGCACTAATTGATATATCTACGTTTGCTCTAAATGATTTATAGCCTCTTGGTCAAAATTAACTTATTGCTTCACCTCACTTCAAAACAAATTTGATTGAACGACATTCATAGGGTTTTCCATACACACAATATTGACGAGCCACTTTGGTTATAGTCTGCTTAACGGACTGATTAGGGAGTTGGAGTATGTGCGGGTAGTTATCAGCATCTTTCATACAGGGTGTATTGATGTGGTATCCTTCATACAGAGAATTAATCGCTCGAGACCTGAGGTATCATTTGATATTATTAAGCGGGTCAATTAAAGATGACATAGATGTGTATCTGCAAACCAGATCAAAGAGGTTATCATCTCTTTTTATCTCCTGCATGTTATTCAAACTGGATTGTGTGATGTGTTATACCAATGTTGTGCGATGGCACATATTGCCGTCAGTACAATCCTCCTGCGGCAAAAACATTATCATTTGTTGAATGGCTGTAATACTCACCACTGTTGATGCCATATATTCATAGTATATATTGGCTTTTTAGTTAACAATATATATTCTTGTCGGCTGTTAAAAAATGTGAAGACTTTTATATTGTTTATAATATGCTAACATGCAACCCATTTCGAGCCTGTGTGTTACAAATTAAGTACCGCATTCGCTTATCAATATGAAAATTTACTAGACTGCAGCTCATGATTGTTCTAAATGAAAAGGCACAAGTGATGTGTGTGTGTTATGAACGGGCCACATGGTGATTAATCTCCATGTATTGTGGATTATGTATTAAATCTAAGCCGTCTACTCACGAACAATATGTCTTGGGCTTATTTCCTAAATCCCCGAGTTTTTCAATCAATTAAGGCCTGGAATATATGATTTTTTTAAATAACATTAATTGACATATTATTGCTGTGCGGGTTTACAATAACAATCCTGCCATCTAACCTCTGGCTTCAGATTTCCCTCCGCTATACACAATGAGAGTGTAGTGCATACCCATGTGAGTATGCTCATATACAATAATATACGCGTTTTCCCGACTGTACAGTTGGACAGAACTGGGTTAATGTGATAAGTGTGCAGCTCCTATAACCAATTAACACACAAACAACATTCGATACTCATTCCTGTATCTATCAGCACTGCTGTCCTCCGTCCAGTTGATTGGCCAAGTGGTCAGACCTGAATTAGGTGCACTCTAACATTATCACCGGTCATTCGCTTTGGCTGTACGCATTAAACAATATTCGGCCAGAAAAACTTGAATCGTAAACCCATCGTAAAGAATCATGGAGCTCTGTATATATTTTGTTTATATATTTATATATATACACATATATTTGTTTTTATTTATTTTTAAAAAAGAAAAAGTGTATGTCCTTATGCATCTAATGGTGTATTTTTAGTATACAAACTTACTGAGAACGAGTGACGAATAAATGTCAGCGAGAAACTTCCCAAATGATTCCAACCCATTCGGAAGCGAGAAAGGGAACTGCAGGTTTGGCAGAGGATCACTATTAGGTCATTTCAATCCTTTTCTGTAAGTGCTCAACTAAAGAGGTCAGTAGTAGCCTATATATCCTTACGAACAGATGCTTAAATGATAAACAATGAAACAAATAAAAATATGGCGGCTTTTGAATAGTAACCGTAAATTGATATCTGTGGTCGGGCGGTGATTCCGACTCTTTCTTAATAATTAGGCATTGTTGTTGTACTTTTTCACTAACTAGTTTGCATTTGATTAAAAATAGCGCGCATAAGTCTGCTCTTAACAGATTTACATGCGCCAATCAAACTTCTCCGTCTTACCTCTGTGACTTGCGTATAGAATAACGTTACTATCCGATCAATCATTCGAACAATGTCATCGAGCTAAACTGCACAGCCTACATGTGAGCTTGTAGATTACATGACCTCCTTGTCACGTAACCGGAAGATCATTGTCTATGACTTCTTCAAATCCCCTGTCCATGAATAAGGACATATGTAATATTGATTTTAACGTTTATTTAATTTCGCTTTAACTAACATATTATTAAAACAAGCAAGCCTGTAGAATTATTCTGTTGAGCTGGTTCGAACAACATAAATCACGACAACAATAATCTATTTGCAGCTGTTATGTTAATATATCATACTTAATAATTTAGGATTATCTAACAAAGTATATATTTGAGTGATAAAATAATCATACTTATTCGACATTTATGTGTAGTATTTTATGATTGCAAATGAATAATTGTTTATCCATTTTATATTCTCCTTAGTCGTCGTATTGTGGATTTATGATTCATATATGCTAAATGAGGATTGTCATCTGTTACAGGTCATACAGGTTGATTCATGACCTAACACCAATTTAACGATATTAATAATTATTATCAGTTAATTTCGCGAGTGACTTTATAGTTATAAAACGACACAAGTGTGCCCAACAAGGAAGGTCTACCGATTAAAACACATGACCTAAACACTCGTTTTAATCAAACACTGCACATGACAGTGATATCATATATAACATCTGTATATATATACATTTATTTATTTTGAATTAGTATGCAGAAACTATATGAGTCTACATTTTATTAATAATAACTATATGCCTACACAGCCATGCTGTGAAATTTTTCCTGTTTATATAAGTCCGTTATTTTATAAGTAAATGATATCGTGACTAGGGTTGTCTTTCGATGTCAAATTAAAAGTAGGGTTAACCGGACTAATTAAACGATCAGTTGGGTTGACCGCTGATACGTCGGCTGAGGAATGTGTGCTTATCCAATAGCCTACTATCAGTAACAATTATTCTATAAACGGATTAAGCATTTTCGTTCTATGTGATTACTTAACGCGTGTAAGAGAGTTGCTTATTTATAAAAACTTACTGATACATTCTTAAATTGTTTTTTTTTATTTGTCTTTACACATTTCGTGATCACCGCTGAGTGTATAAGGAGTGGTATTAGGAAATCAGATGAATGTCTGGGTCGGGGTCAGTTTTCCTCACACAGTGATGCTGCATGGTTTTCATTTTGTCTAACATCGAATAAAGAAACTCTTAACAATGATATTATGACTACCACTGAAGAGATTAACATAGTAAAGTATAGTAACTACTCCTAATAAAAATAATGGATTGATTTTGACTAAACGTTTCGGTTCATTTATGTTAACCGCTACCTAGGTATACTAATTACATCGTTGGTTGTATCATGAGAACTTGTCGTTTAGAAACAATGTTTCGCTATTGAAGTATTCCATCTACTTGATTACAAACGAGCTAACTGCAGATTAACGGAGGCAAATGTATAATTCGGTAGTCATAAAATGAATGTAGCAGGTAGCTGTCACGATCAGCTGTATAACGCCAGAACTTCCTTCAAATAATCTAAATTCCTTAGTGATAGATACATGGATCGATTGAGACGATTAAATGCTTGATTAAGGAGATAGAAATTTCCTGCTGAAATTACGCCAAAGAAGTACAAATAAAAAAATTCTCGTGCATATATATCGTATGTATATCGTATGTATAACGCCAGAACTTCATTCGAATAATCCTAAATCCTTAGTGACAGATGCATGATCAGCCGTATACCGCCAGAATTTCCTTCGAATAATCCTAAATCCTTAGTGATAGATGGATGGATGGATGGTAGAGACGATTAAATGCTTGATTATTAAGAGAAAAAGAAATCGCCTGCTGAAATTACACCAAAGAAGTACAAATAATACATTTCTCGTGCATATATATCGTATGTATATCGTATTATAACGCCAGAATTTCCTTTGAATGATACTAAATCCTTAGTGATAGATGCATGATCAGCTGTATACCGCCAGAATTTCCTTCGAATAATCCTAAATCCTTAGTGATATATAGATGGATGGATGGAAAGATGGATTGAGACGATTAAACGCTTGATTGAGGAAAAAGAAATCGCCTGCTGAAATGACGACAAAGAAGTACAAATAATACACTTCTCGTAAAGGAATAAAACTAACCGAAAATACAGTGGTTTTGAATACAATGTAAATCTGCTGGATTGAAATATATTTTGTATCAGCGCTTAAACAAGTTCGTGTTAATTGCCGAAAACTAAAATCCGTCAACAGGTTTATAAACTTTAGGCCCCAACAGCTAAGTTCACTAGTATGCAAAGTGTTATATTTGCCTTTATTCTTCCAAAACAAGTATAGTTTTTGGAAAACTGCCCAGCTATTCCGCGAGAGAACTATTGGGTGTTTTTAAACCCTCCTTCCAAGTAATAATCAATAAATGGAACTAAATGTTCCTTGTGATTATCATTGGATTTGAGTATACAAGTCTAATTAATTAACCTTGGATATCTTTAAATCGATGTCATTTACTTTGTGTAAGATTGCCGTGTATTTCAAAATATTAGTTTTTGTTTTTTAATTAAATCTGTATCTAATGTCAGTCTAGGATTCAAACACAAAAGTCCACATGTTTTCATAAGTGCATGGTATGCAGTTTTATCATTATGAAGATTGGTGTAAATATCTGTTTCAGAATTCAATTAGTAGTCCTGGAAGCATTTTGTTAATGAAAGTAGCGTGACCTATGTTTAGAATCAAACCCGAAAGTAGAACAAATATGACAATAATAATTGTCTTAGTCCTTTCTTGTATAACCTCATGACATGTTTTATGTAACTCAAAATAATAGCGATATAATCATGGACAAGTTTAGAATCTTTCAGGCGGTAATGTGTCACGCTTTCGTCGGACAATAAAACATATAAAAGAGAAAGAATCGGAGTGTCGGCTATCACAGCTGCTTGCAGAGAGACAAAGACTTGACAATATCTGTGAACGTGAGGTAAGTTATCACAGTTCTGTGTTTTTCATATTCCCACTGAGAATTAGTTTAAGAGAAATGAAATACAAAGCATTTTGGAACGCTTTCGTGTCAACAAATATCTGTAAACGGCGCCATTTTTAATTATAAGATAAGATATTCTAGTGTACATTGAGGACTAAAACAATACAAACG
>JAVFBX010192124.1:0-13314 GCA_034783855.1 Mopalia kennerleyi
CAAAATGTCGACTATAGTCGACTTTGGCGCTCTTCTACAGTGTCGACTATAGTCGACTTTGGCGCCGAAAGAGTTAAAAGTGAAGGGGCTCTATCCCCTTTAGACCTCAAGCTCGGTGAAGCAGTTGGTATAGGTAACACAGCTGTGTCAGTGCAGATCGCTGTGGACAAACACTTCAAATATTAAAGGATGAAGGAGCACTGGGTTTTGAAATAAATAAACATATAACAATTGCACATTAAATTCAATTTTAAAAAAAAACAACATTTAAAACATAGTTTTGTTGTTGTTTAGGTTTTTTACAGATTCTTACATGTTTTTTAAATAATTATTTGCATATTTTTACTAAAATATATTTTAAAACCTTGTCCCCAGCCCTAAAAATCTTATGCTGGCATGCTTTAAGTGTCCCTTGAGATCATAACACTCTATATGGTATCATCCTCCTGAAACAAAAGAGTCAATGAAGGGAGATTACTCTGCCACATCAGTCTGCCTGGCACGTCTACTCCGGCGGGCCCTAAGCTTTTCCTGGAGCCCTTGCTCCATTCTGTTTCTGTTTGTCTCCTGGGCTTTCTGGAACTCCTGCATCTGTTCTTCATGCTGTTTCCTCAGCGACTCCATGTTACCTGGGCAAATATAATCATATCATTACTTCAGGTGTCAGGGAGATAATGTACATAGCTTCTGGTTTTGTTTGTATATTTGTTTGATTGGTGTTTAACGTCGGACTCAAGGGTATTTCACTTATATGACGTGTTCAGGTGTCAGGGAGATAATGTACATAGCTTCTGGTTTTGTTTGTTTCTGGTTTTATGCCAAACTCAGAGGTATTTCAGTTGAATGACAATGGATTGTCTATTTCACACGGTTCCTTGCTTTAATCTGGTGGAAAACTACATGTACAAGGAAATCTCTGAAATATCACCCCGAAGATTAATCGTGTGACTCTCTCATTTACCTGATGGTCAACAGATGGACTGGCTTGTGAGTTATGAACAGTATATCAAAAGAGGATGAATATACAGACCCACTAAACACTAAGCCATGACTGCAAACCACTGCTCCTCCTATTTGTTTCACTAGCTCACATGACCAGATCAACCAATAGAATTTTGTGTGAAGCTCTAGCCTGACTCATCACAGGCAATGTCGTTTTATGCATTAGGCCCCTTACCTAACAAACCCTGCCTTTTGAACTGGTTATACAAGCATAACTGGACGGAAGCTTACTGAAGTAAAATATATTCAGCTTATGTCCACAAGAACTTTGTATAGAGTCTGTACCCACAGAGAGTAGGAATCTCATGGGATTGACTAAATATCTTTGACTTTAACATTGCCATATTAATTCCAACACAAACTGACTAGTTTGCTTTACAGCAGCTAATGCCAGCTATCAACATGTTTTTAACATTATGTTAAGTCTGACACTCTCTGTCTATATCTCATCCACTACAACAGGGCAGCACTTCCACTAAATTAGGCCTTAAAACTTACCAAAGATTTCTTCTTCGGATGGGGGAGGAGCCAAGTCAGCCAGTGGTACAGGGGTGGGCTGTCTCGTGGGTTCATCCACCGATAACTGACAACCAATCAAAATCCACATCATTATTTGATTGATTGATGTTTTATTCACCAGAATAGAGAGAAATTTGTTACAAGAGGTGTAAATAACATCAATAAAATCTGCGAAGACTTGTTCTATCCCTAAGGTTGCAGAACATACAGACAGGAGCAAGAAGAATAGTAAATCTTAGTGAAGAATTAGCGATTGAGTCAAACATTTAACATTGTAACAACATATATAGACATGGAATTCGAAAAAAGACTAATTATCAAACTTTTATACCTGTCAGTCCTTTGTTTTTTATTTTATTTTGGATTTTACTCTGAACCCAAGGAAGGGATAATGTTATTTCACGGTAAAGGAAAATCAACATCTACATATTGAAATTACAGAAAAGACAAAATATCAAACTTTTATACCCGTAAATGATTTATTTTTTTTAATTTGGGTTTTATTATTACCCGGTTTTAGTCCAATTTAACATAGGAAAGATAGAGAAAGAGTAAAACGAGACACCCGGTTTCTGTAAATATGGTGATTTGAGACAGCCTCTTCTTGATTCCTGGCTAATACAATGTTGACGACATCGTGTTGCCATTGTAGTAATGTTTATTAAAGTAAGCTAAGATCGTTTTTTGAAACTGTCCCCAAATCAACAACAAAAAAATGTCCTGGGTTGTTTTCCTAGATTAAAGATAGAGTGTGGATGGAGTGCATTCAGTGGTAAAATCTCCAGGTTTGTTTTCCTAGATTAAAGATAGAGTGTGGATGGAGTGCATTCAGTGGTAAAATCTCCTGGGTTGTTTTCCTAGATTAAAGATATAGTGTGGATGGAGCGCATTCAGTGGTAAAATCTCCTGGGTTGTTTTCCTATTTACCTGATTTTCTCCATCTCCTTTGGGCATTTCCCCAGTCATGGAGACTGTATCCGCCTCTGTTAAGGCCATTAGCTGCTTGTCCTCTTCATCTAGATCTTGCTCGGGTATGTCATCAGTTTCTGAAATGATGGGTCCCAATGTCTTATAAATCTTAATTCTAATCACACTGGTACACAGATGTCCATTTATTAAAACTGTTAAAGTTTGGCTCATGTTCTAGATAAACTACCAGAGCCATGTTTCTTATAGATCTTAATCTAGAGTTGTTATGGCTAACCTACAGACATCTAGAGAGAAGGTAATGGCCATACATGTTAATAAAGTATTGATAAACATGTAACAAATAAGATGGATTAAGAATATCTTATTTTACTTTACGTTGTTGTTGTATTGTTTGTTATGTGATTGGGGTTTAACACCACAGATACATGTATCTAATCACAATACACAACAACGGATTGGCTTTGTGTTTCCCCTTAGATCTGAGTGCACCAGGGCAACAGGAAGCTCCCTCCCAACCACACGATATCAGTAAAGTTATAGGCAGGTATGAGTTACACCAGAAGTCCATTAACTAGAAGTGTGAAACGTCCATATGAGTAGCATGTACGGCATTGTGTCCTAAATCGCCCTACTCAACTACTTGCCAGCCCTCATGTGGCAGACTGGCGAACCATCAGGGTGGGTACTTCTAGAATTGCATCCAACACTTGATTGCACAGTTGATTTGGCCTGGCTCTACCTTTCAAAAATACACAGCACATGGAATCATGGGAGTTTGCTGCCAGTGTTTGGGGATTCTCAGAATAGTTGCAATGAAAATCCACACTTATATCATAATCGAACTATTTTATGAAAATGTTCGTACAAAAAGGACAGTAATAAATAATACGTATGAAATAAATCAAAACAAAGTTACAGATAAGATTGATATGAGCCGTGGCAACTATATAATAAAATATTGAACAGTCCTACTATGGAGGTGTTCTCGATTTTCATAATCTGCAAACAAATTTCCCAGAATTCAAGAGTGACGAATCGACCAAACTAGTTACCGACAGTTACCGATGCTTAGCGAAAGCTACCGATTCAAATCTAACCGGCGCCAAGCATACTATTCTGCCAACCGACTTCTCACAACATTCATTCTACATCACCCTATCTCTTATAACATGAGCGAGGGATACAATGCAGTCTACACTACTGAATACGGCGTTTCACACTTCTAGTTAATGGACTTCTGGTATAACTGATAATGTTGATGATTTCTTGAACAGTTTGATTGCTCACTCACATGTAACTAAAAAAGTATATCCAAAATAAAATTCTAGCATAGAATATAACGTAGCATATTTATAACTGCCAACACTAAAGATTTCTTGAACAGCGTATTTGCTTTCTGACTTTTATGTTTAACTCCATGTGGTGCTGATTTGAAACAGATTAACTACAACAGAAATACATATAAATTACAAATTTTTTACGCCACAGTGTAACTAGAAACCTTCTGAATGTCGCTTGAAACATTGATCTGTCAATTATGAATAGCTATAGATTTTAATGAATAACTAATTTATAATTTGCGGAGCGAGATTTTTATGTTCAGAGCATTAAGCACGAGTGCTTAGTTTAAAGTACTGGTTCAAATTTTGCCAGACTGTGATTAGACAGAGGAAGCGTATATACCTTATTCTTCACGTTTACCAAATCTATTGAAGTCATGAATAACCAATGCCGAATTCACCTATCTGTGGGCCCTAGGCTAAACTCATGAGTGGGCCCCCATATTTATAGAAATGTATAGCCAATGCCGAATTCACCTATTTGTGGGCCCTAGGCTAAACTCTTGAGTGGGCCCCCATATTTAAAGAAATGTATAACCAATGCCGAATTCACCTATTTGTGGGCCCTAGGCTAAACTCGTGAGTGGGCCCCCATATTTATAGAAATGTATAACCAATGCCGAATTCACTTATTTGTGGGCCCTAGGCTAAACTCATGAGTGTTCCCCATATTTATAGAAATGCTGGTATATTTCAGTATCTAATATCCCCAGATACCCCTGTGCCCTTGGCTACTAAGCCTATTGGTAAATCCGACCCTGTGTAATACGTGTACAATGAAAAGCTGGATATCTAAGATTGCGCGTCATTTATACGTTTGATGGACCTTTTCCTGCAACCACATGTAGTTTGATTACCCAATAATTTCTCGTTCCATTGATTATGGAGAACGATAGGTTATATCCTTTCGAAGACATATTTTAAACTGAACTTGTAATACATGTAATTTAGTAACATTCAAAAAAGTAAAATTTGTCTTGAAATATATTATATAAGTCATGCACACATAACTGGCGAATTCTGTGAAAGTGTTTTGGGGAAGCACTTTAGCTAACCTTATCATCTTACTTGTGAGCTACATCCAGTTTGGGATTCTCGTCCAAAATGTTGCAATGGTATTTTAACTGTCGACATGATAAAATAAAATTCCAAATTGATTTTATCTTTGGGTATCAACGTCAACGGTTTCATAAAGTTATTTTTAGCGCTGCAAAAAGGCAATTATCCAAGCAGATCCAAAAAACGAAAAGCCGATTACAGACACATTAGGAATTTTACATGATGTGGCTATAGGTTTGAATTTTGTCTTGTTAATTATTTAAATTTAAGAAATGCATGTTAATTTATACTTGTATTCAGAGACAAAAATTCATATATTACGAGCCCCGTGGGGGAGCGGGTTGGCCAGTCCTGCAGAATACTCCATCGGCTTCCTCGGTCTCTCGTAAGAGGCGAGAAAAGAGGAGCTTTCTGTTGCCCTGGTGTTCTTAGAGCTAAAGGGAACAGGAAGCTGATCTGTTTGTACGTTTTATTTTTGTCTCCGTCGTCATATAAGTGAAATACCCTTGAGTACGACGTTAAACACCAATCAAACAAACAAACATATATTACGATATGTGGCTCGATATCCCAGTGACGCTTGGTGGCCGAATGATCGTCAAATTGACGCTTAAAACGCATCCGATAATCTTGACACCTACATCGTCTGACTATCAAATCAAAGGATAGCCTACTTTGTCTGTACTTGATGCAAAGCTTGTCAACTATAAATTGTCACAAAACGTGGAGCAGAGGGATAGTGATTACGTTTATAATTACGAAGAAAGCCATTAATCAGGCTTTATTTGGTCATGCATTGTATTTATTTCTCGCTAAGGCTCCATTACATTGATTAACGTTGACTTTCAAAGTAGGTACACTGCCAAGGCTCGTTATTTTTCTGTGACTTCCTGATAGCGACCAAATGCTTTATTCGCGCCACAAATTGTACTTGTGAATGCGAAGCGTTTTAAGGCAAGCTAGTCACTAGGTACTTGGATAACACCGTATATTTAGTTAAATAACACGTTTTACAGCATACATCCAGGGGCCGTGGTACATGAACAGAGGAAAGGGGCCTTGCAAAGTAAAGCAGAGCCAGGTGGGGGGAAAAGGGCCATTGAGAGTCATGTGGGAAGAGGGTGGGCAAGGCGGGAGGAAGGGGCCTTGCGACGGAGAAGGGGATGTTTAGCTCCGATACTTTCTAGACGGCAGAAAAAAATATGTTTTAGGATATTGGGATGCAAATAAAAGGGCGAGGAAAGAGTTGTAGACGGGGCTAACTACAAGATTAAAAGACTTGTACGGAGTGTGGACCAAGCGTAGGATCATACCACGTAACCCCTGAGTAACTCAAGAGGCACATATGTTGTACGTTACGGGTAGACCTGGGTGTGCTGAGGTAAAAAGTTGGCCTCAACCCTCCATTACTGTTTGTATCATGTCTCATCGTTGTGCTGAGTGACGTATCTCTAAGTGATCTTTGTTCGTTGACCCATTCGGGTCGCTTCCTCAATAAGCCAGGCTAAGCATTCCACAAACAATGCACACATGAAACAGATTTAACTAGAACCAATAGTGAACCAGCTCTCTGACTGAAAACAAAAGAGCAATTTCAGGTAATTTATCAAGGACGTTTATGGGAAAACTCATTATTGAAACGTCTTAGCAAAAGTTTGGGTTTTTTCGTAATGCTAAAATCATCAAATGTAATTCAAAAATTGCAACAGAATTTTTTTCTTTATAATACATTTCAATGAGGTCTCTGGGGTAACATATTTAGAATGCACTTAATTGAAGGCAACATGGGGAAATATGCCAAATTTGCATAAATCCAATATGGCCGCCGATATACCAAAGGAAAATAATTCTGCCCATATAACAGATATTAAGCAGATTATTCATATGGATTAAAACTTCACAATACATTTGATGAGCAAGGAAAAACATTTTTGAATACTTTTGACATTAACACAATCTTTTATTGTAGAAAACCAATATGGCAATATGTCTGTGAAATGGTCTGTTTACATATTCTTTTAGATACATTTCTCTTATAAAATGAATATTAATACACTTTATTTTAGGATAAAATATTGATGTTTAACATACTGGCAGATTATTTTAATGAATCAAATCAATACTTCTCTGAAAAGAGATGCAGTTATGAATACATTTAGAGACGCTAACCTTTTCAATGTACGAATCACTTCAGAACCATCTATCACACATCATGCAACAAAATCATTTTGCATAAAACTGTATCTATTACATGTGAACTACTATTTAAATCAGTGAGCTTCAGTAATGTTCAGAAAAAAATCTTATCAACTGTGGTACTAGCTATGGAGACGTGTGGTCCGGTCAAAATAGGGCACTGGGTGACCCTAACATATTACTGAAATACGTTTTAAAAAACCTTATCAGGGTTTATTTTTAAACAAATATTTACATCTAAATACATTTTTCCTTCACGGTGTCCTCCATAAAGCATTAAATGTAGCCGAAACGTGATCCCGGGATACCTTTCTGCCTTCAAAGTTTGGAATCAAATGCCGACATTCTAGAACCGGCAATTTTAATGGGTTACTTTTCAGAGATGTCACATTTTGACAATATAATCACATGTCTGTCCAGAAGACGAACAGTCATTTAAAATATCGATAGCAAAAAGTCCGTTTTTCGACACTGTTGATGTAAACCATATCAAAGAACAGCACAAACTAGGTGTGCCGCGTGAAGTATCAAAGGGTGAGATCTTAGCGATCACATCCTTCATATTTCCATCGCCTCTCACACACGATGACTATATAATTTGTTATATAAATTGACTCCTGCGATATCGGATTTCAGGTCTCCAGAAGTTTGGCTCTATATGTAGGCTACACTGGAAATCGATTTGCTGTCCCGGAATTGCGATCAATAGAGGTCGTTTTTTTGTCCATCTAACGATAAAAAGCAAGTTTTTTATATATTGGTAATTTTGTGTACTAATTCGATTTGTCATTATACAATCTGTTATAACCTAATGAAAAGCTGATGTTGGTCCACAAGGCCTATCTCTTAATGATACACGACAGGTTTTTATTTGGGCCATAATGGAACATAACAAACTAGACTGGAGGATGTTCAAATATCATTATATATTAGATCAAAATGTGATTCGGGGAGGGGGGCTTAAGAGGTTTACCTTCATATTTGCAACTGTAGTTGATCAAAGATTTGAGTACTTTGGTTGCGTCGCGTGCAGCAGATTGCTGCAAATGGGTAGATTTACCTATTCAGATTTACCATAGCAGCAAAGACTGTGGGTAATATCTATATCAAAGACATATTCCGGGTGCCTGTGTCTCGCGCACAGATTAACACATATTACCAGCCTGGATGGAGTGTTGTCTTGTCCGACAAAGGAAGAGTTTTATTTCTCTGACATAGTAAATATATAATTTGTAAAAATTTGCTAGAAATCAAAGACATATAGCACGGTAATAGGGACATTCATCCAATATGAGTCGATAGACGCCAATTGATGATACGGTCTTCAAATATAATACAAAATTCATCTTTTTCAATGAGCTGAATCTATTATGATTTAATATTCATGTAAGTTCATTATCAAACGCTTTATAACCACCGATTTTGAAGGATGCGTCTCAAGGCAATCCTGTATTCAGATAAAAAAAGTTTTAATATGTGATGATGCGCGTCACAAAACCTTGTTCCACAATTGCACATCGATTTACCCAAAACAATCATGGTGCATGGCATCATGGTGATGCAAGCATTTTGTCACTTAAATGTACTGATATATTAAAATAAATCGAGAAGTAAATACAATTTTTGTTTTTAATTTTTTTTAAAATAATATCAATGTAGGTTTAGTGTTGGTATCCACAATGCGCCATTTAGGCCTACTTGTGGCGTTCCTACTGACTGTCAGCGCTATGTAAGCCTAACTGATGCTTAAAACACAAGTCCTCATTATGACAAGTGCACATTTGTCAAAATCGTCACACTATCAGTTAGTTTCTGCTACATGCCCGGGTACCTCCTATATTGTCTGTCGGGCCATGTTATTTGTTGCTGTAGAACTGTAAGGGGGAATTTTAATCTTTTCTAGGGTTCGTGTTTGGAGGGAATGTAAGTGGTACACGAAAGTGTAGTAAATGACGAGAAATGACACAGATAACATGGTGTGATTTACAGGCCCTCTAACAAATGTTCACTACGATCCGTCGTCTGATAAGTGGAACACCCTTGAGTACAACGTTAAACCCCAAACAAACAAACGCAATGTATTGAGGCTTTATATGTCCAAATATCTTGGTATTACTGAATAATAACTGCCTTCTTTATCAGTGTTTCTCTCTCAAATTAAAATAGAAAAGTATTTGATACAAATGTATCTTTCAATTTTCGCATGTCAATGAAATACAAATAAATGGCGATTTTTTTTAGACATTACTATTTAGGTCCAGAAGACGAAAGCATATGGCTAAACCATTGTTTTGATTTTTCCTTTTGTAGCAATAACGATGCTCTCAAAATTTATTCCAGGGTATTAAAAGTCGACTGGACCCCAATTCGGTGTACACCTCTTATTAAAAATGATAAATGACAATAATATAGAACAGAACGATGTTACAAAATGTATCATCGGCACAAAAATCAGCATTATCAATGATGTCCTAAACAAGTACCATGCTGCCGTAAATCAGTCTCGTGTTGTCGTCAATATGTAAACCCTATAAAAATTTCCATTCATGTGGTGATGTGTGACCACCATATACATATTTAATACAGCTGCAATCCAACCACAAGTTCATTTGCATTATATTGGTACATTTAAAAATTAAATAGTCTTCCAGTTTGTCAGGATGATCTGGATTATCTCCATTGACGATACAATTAATGTCTGCCGTCCACTCAGTGATTGAGCTAATATCTCTAACTTACCCCCTCATAATTGAATGTTTGCCAGTCTTTATATACATTTTTAGTCAACCAAAGCACTTTAGAGCCAAGACTTTCGTTTTGTTAACGGATCTAACAATTCTCTTTCTCTAAATCCTATCAATTCGTCTCATTTTCTTTGAGATATTAGCTCCGCCTGCTTTAATTGGTATATTACGTGGACGGTAATATTACTTGATTTCTTCTCAACTGATTGTAATTGCTTTGGCTGTATTTGTTAATTGAATTGTTTTAAATTTTTCAAAATTAATTACTTACTAGGAACAGAAGTGGTTTCTAGGCTTTTTCTAAGCTTTGTCTTCCTGGAATCTAAGCGAACTTAATACGCTGACATTATTTTTTTTTTTTTAGTTTTGGCTTTGTTGTCTAATATAACATGTGTATGACTCGGCGGGAAAAGGTGTAAGGCATTATCTCGTCTAGACGGAATACTCACTTATCGATTTTGTCTGCACAATCTAAGATATAGAATAGAAATGCTAAATAAATCTTCCACGAAATGTCATCAGACTGTGCACCTTATCTCGGACAACAAATGATCATTTATGGCATTCATTTTTTTTTTCTTTTTATTATTTAGCTGAAAAAGTTAGTGCGCATTGTGTAAAAAAATGACACAGTGTTCCTGATTGTTTGTTGATAACATAATATACTATTAACTAAATTGCGTATTCAAAGGCCAAAGGAAGCCCCTAGGTATATCTTAGTGCGGGGAGTAGTAAACGCCGGTACATAGGCTTCCAGCTAACAAAATGTACGAATGTAGCAATGATACCTAGCTATGATACCACAGAGACGAGAATCTCTCTAGATTAAACCGATTAAAACTTTTAGACCTCTTTGTCTGTCTAACCTGGGTGAATCGTAAAAACACAAAAAAGATCTTTCTTTTCAAACATTTTGGGCGACATTTATAAACATTAGTCATCTGTTTTAGCCACAATTGCCTTCTTTAAAATGTAATAAATGTGAAGTGCCTACAGTAAACCGTCTTCAAGAAAGAAAGGTATATCTTCTTTATACACACTGCCAAATCTATATGTGTCTCAAATGGAATTTAAATATTGACTGTCAGTTCAGTTTATATTAAGTCTAACATTAGGTGGAACTAAGGAAATTTATTACTATTGCATTTTTGTTCAATACGCATGTTACTCATTCATCCTTAAAACTACACATATGTCCCACAGTGATAATCAACCCTTTGTTAAGGACTCTGCGCTATGCTCACTGAGAACACTAAATTAAATGGCAAAAATTTAACTTTTGTAACAAAACTTAGAGAGATCATTTTACCATAACAAAGTTCAAGTATTGAACTTTAAAAAAAGTCTAAAATCTTTTGTTATTTTGAGCCAAAGTTGTCCGACAAGACCTTAAATGTGTTTTCAGTTTGGGCGTTCGAACCAACAACTCAGGCCCTCTTTATAACTAAAACAGCGAATAAAAACAATTTTATAAGTTTTAAATAAGAAATAACTAAATGGAGGAAACATATACAACTTTATTTCACCTTTTCGTTCAGTTGGAAAAATATGGTTTTATTTCCTTTTATAATTGAACAACTGTGGTTGATAACTTGACCAACCTGTTTCTCAATGTATTGTCAATCTATTTTACAGGCTCCAACCATCTAACAGAAAATCAGATTTAGACTATAATCGTTCTGTTTATGTGATTGTGAAGGCGGGGGGCATAACGTCGTGCTCAAGAGTATTTCACGTATATGACGACGCATTGTCCACTTTACACCGTTACTTGTTTAAATACGGTCGAAAACCAGAGGGACGCCTTGTAAAACCCACCCCCGCTGTTGCCGGAGACACATCGTGTGACTCACTCATACCTGATGGTCGACAGGCAGACTCGATCCCGTGGAAGGTACATGGAACTAGGAATAATGGACAGATACGCTTACCATTGAGCCAGGGCCGCTGACCGATTTACAAAATAATGGCGATTTAAAGAATAATTTTATTAAATTATAAAACAAACTATGCATGTTTTAGATACTATTAGGTGTAGGTGTTGTTATTATAGGATCAAAGTGAATCCGGAAAGTGAATATGAAAGGAAGCATATTTGCTACTGACTATCCATTGAGCAATTTAAAATAGCTTCCTCGTACTTCTATGCTTTACAACCCTTGGCGGACCGAGCTCATATAACCGGAGTTACTGCTACGCCCCCTTGTGGATACCAAGGTTCGCGTTTATGCACTGATAGCCTATGTTGAATGAAATGCTTAAGTGTTGACAATTTGTTTAGCTTTGTAAAGTAGAATTGACATATTAACATAGTTTTGGTGTCTGAAGAACGAGGGTACAAATCCAATAATCTTTTTGAGTTGGTTATATGCTCCGAATTAACATCTCTGAAAAACTCGACCGTTTTTCCTTTTTAGACAAAACTCCACCACGCGCCCATCAACTTTCATAATTAACAATTGCCGTCATTTTTACTAGCCGAGTCTTCTCGTCACCCACATCTGATTGGCTGCCTAGATGCCTAGAATCAATCGCTTGGCAGTAGCGTTTGTTTATATGCGCTCGATCTGCCAAAGGTTGTCATGCAGAGTAGCTCGAAATAAAACTATTAGCTATCGAAGACGACTTTGATGACACTAATTCGCCTTGGAGGCAGTGGATAATACAGGGTTTAATTTACCAGAACCGGATTTTAATCTTAAAGTTCTGATTTAATCTCATATGCTAATCGACAAAGGCATTACGATTTCAGCATGTATTTTTCTCCTCATTTGATTGAAACTGAATGTGTTTTTATTCTTGACACATAAGGAAATGGTACCGGTATTAAGACAGCCATTATAAACTGCTGGAAAATATTCCTTCAACACTGGAATACACGGGTTAACAGTTTGCCATATATGGCGTTGTTTACGCTCCGAACGGAAGTAGGCGGGGCTATTATCGGAAATATAAACCTGCGTTTTACATCTGCTGGACGACGCCAATGTGATGGATAGGCCCTATTCAGCAAAATGATAGTATACAATGTAAACAATTTTTTTGTTACCTTTTGCACCCAGTGATATTTTATTTGTATAAGTACTTTGTGCTAGACAGATTTTACTAATAGTTTATTGATTCCCTTTTTTATGATAAGCCCGTGTATGGCAAGCCGTTTTATCACTTCTGCCTTTATTCTACATATGTGAAATTCTTTTCAACATATGTAAAATAAACGTTTTTGTTTTGCATATCTGAAAAAGAATTTCACATATGTGGAAAAGATTTTCACGTATGTGGAAAAGAATTCAACATATGTGGAAAAGAATTTCACATATGTAAAATTCTTTTTCACAAATGTAAAATTAATTATTTATTTTACATATGTTGAAAAGAATTTCACTTATGTAAAAAATAATTCAACATATGTGAAAAAGAATTCGACATATCTAAAATAAGCCTTACTTCAACATATGTGGAAATCTTTTTCACTTATGTAAAATAAAAAGGTGAGTGGAACTCTTTTGTAGATATGTGAAATA
>JAVFBX010192135.1:0-13314 GCA_034783855.1 Mopalia kennerleyi
TCCATCCATCCATCCATCCATCCATCCATCCATCTATCGATCCATCCATCCATCCATCCATCCATCCATCCATCCATCCATCCATCCAATCAACCAATCAACCAAACCGATCATTAATATATAAAGCGGAGACATTCTCATCACTGTACATGGATGGGTTTAAGGCTCGTTTCAAAAGTAAAATGGTCAATACAAGTTGTATTTATAAATAAACAACCAACGGAATATATGGGGAATAAAATAAAGCTGCTTTAATAGTAAAACGAAACAAACAATAATACGCTTTACCGTCTCACAATGCATCAAACATCTACTGTCAATGAATAGCGAGTAAAGTTTTACAGAAGGGTGGACCGGTTTCAACATATATAAGCGCACCTGCCCACTGAGTTCATTTCAGTGCATAGCCGATTCAAAACATTTCGGGAGGTTGTAAAGACGATAGCCCAATGTATTGCCCCATTAGCTTCATTCGGTCTATCGATGTTATATATTATGCCCCACAGCCATCAGTTATAGGAGATCCTCAATTAGTCATATTAAATCCGCCGCACAGGAGAGATTCTTCGTCGGCGACGTGAAATTTCAAGAAAATCGCAGCCTTAAACGGTGCATCTAATGAGTAACCCAGATAGTCACATGACAGCCACATGAGCAAATCATTTCACAGTTAATATTTGTGTTAATATGAGCACTATTTATATTTTTGTCGGCATACATTGCTTACATATAAGTAAAATACCTCTGAATATGGCGCCAAAGCCCAATCAGTCAACATTTATTTAGTACCGTTATGTTCTTAACAGTATTTGGTTGGAGTTGAACGTGTCTCTGGTATAGAATCTATCGTCTGTTGGACGTCTAATGTGATGAAGACCTGTATCTATTTGATTTCTCTAGAAGCCGGTCACCCATCAACATATCCCTCAAATTCTGGGTGGTGATTTGTGAAAGTATTGGACCTTAAGTAACACATTTTCCGTGATACTTTTGGAATAATAAGGAAATGAACCATTGAATTATCTACGCACTAATAGAAAACTTTGAATACACACAGACAAACAAATATGTAAAGAAATAAAATATGTATTTTCCGTTTTGAGAACTATAACTATGGCAAAATGGTATATTATAAACTTACCGCTCATGAACATGTAGATGACAGGATTGAGTGAACTGTTTATGTACACAAGCAGATGACTGATTGTAAACAAGGCCAGAGCAAGATCTTGGTTAATATATCTTAATGTGTGGAGATACCTAGAAAACGAAACCAATATAAAGTAGTCAGAGGTGTTAATTTTTATTCATAGTTTTACAGTGTTGTGTGACATTACTTCACGAATGAAGAGCACTACGAACAGAGAATAAACGGTCTATTCCGGTACATATATACTACCAGTTGTATAGCCGCGTTTGTCTTCATGCAAGATTATAGCTACGAGACTAGGCAACTATAAAGGGATTTATTTTCGATTATAGGCCGCATGTGTTTGTCTGTAACATGACGTATATTATTAATCTCCCCGATCTGATCGGGCGAAAGTCAAGACAAGACGGATCTCCAAGTTCTATGGGGACATGGTTTTGGGGTTCATCTTTGAGTCTTTGTTAAGCCAACATGGATCTAATACAAAATAGAGGAGGTATAAGGCATATCTATTCCAAGGGTTTGACTTTGTCCATTTTTTGTTGTTGGCCATATTCATTATTTCATGTCTGAAACAAGCACGCACACAAAAAAAACATCACCAGCAAAATTTGTTTGCCTTGAAAATGCGCCTATGTAGATTCAATGAGCTACTTGGCCGTTCTCGGCTTCTCGCCTTACAAAAGAGACTACGCGTGATTAGACTGATAGGCCCTGTATCTCAATACGATAAATACCTGGAACTACTTGATACACCGAAACATTTCATTGAGCCACGGTATGAATACACCTGGTTGTTATTCCTTGAACGTTTAATTAGCGTTGGCATACACAATCGTTGTGGTTTGTCAACTAAATCGTGTCCATTCTTTATTGTATGTTGCAAAAAGCTTGGGAGGGGAGAAAGTTATTCTTTCAGATTCCTTGTCTTCTCTACAAACTTTATCTCTGTTTTCGTTACAAAAATGTTCACCTATTGTATATGACATTTTACATCTCTGTAATTCTTTGCTCTGTCAAAGAATATATATTATGTTTGAATGGATTCCCAGTCATGTGGGTATAATGGGTAACCAGTGGGCAGATACACTGGCAAAACAGGCTCAATCAACCTAGAACTGTCTGTCTCTGAAGTGGTCAACTGTGTACGACCTCATTTTGTAAAGCTATGGCAAACAGACTGGGATATATCTGTGAAAGGCTGTTTCTATTATAATTTTAACCCGTCCGTACATGTAACCCAGCCTGTGTTGGGATCTCGCCGTTGTGAAACTTTATTTTTTCGACTACAGTCTGGACACATCCCTGTTGCCTCTTATCTATACAGATTCAAATTACATCCAACAGAATTATGCGATGTATGTAATGTAGATGACAGCATCTCACATTTTATTTTTGACTGTCAAAAGTTTAACCAGGTCAGGTGTATGGTTTACAGGGAGCTAAGACAATTTAATATATGTAATCCGTCCCTGGAAGCGATTCTAAATCCAGAAACGAACAGAAGCAAAGTATATCAGACAGTGGCGAATTTTTTAATAAGATGCCACAGATTTAAGAGATGTTGATGTAGATATATGTTGTGCAGCAACTTTGTGTTGTTTACTGAACTGTCCATATTATTTTTATTATGACATTTTGTCATAAGTTTTGTTTTTTTTGCTGTCTTGTTTTTATATGCTAACGGGAAATGTCAATGGTATTCCAGATATTGACATTACTGTATTTTGAAAACTTAGTCATATGTCTAATGGCGCTCACCATTCAATCGAATGGAGACGCCAAAAATCAATCAACCAACCAACCTAATACAACTAACTCACCGTCATGTGCTCGAAATATCCACGAATATACCGCTTTGCACTAAGCCTAAAAATTCACAGAAATGTTACTTTGTGTTCATGTCATGAAACATAACGCTTTTTTTCAATACTGTTGTAAACTTCATGGAAATACTCATACTGCAATCGGAATTAATGTATTTAGGCCTACGTGATATTTAAAGCGAATGGTTTGTACAGATTACTGAGTTGTCAAAGAAACTGTTGATAAAAAAAATCACCAACCTTAAAAAATCATAAACATGGACAGGTAGATAACAGAGGCAGAAAAATACCACCACAACTATAAGCATCTTAGCTGTTTTTCTTCTACGGTGTAACTGGGAATCGGAATGAAGGCCTGAAAGAAAAAAATTATGTTATACCAATTGATATTTAGTAATCCGTTTCATACGCCACAAACAGACATTATACTGTTGTGAAAACTATTTTATCTCTCTAAGATATCGAACATCAGAAATATTCGATTGCCCTCAAATTCTATCTCACTCTTTTGCAATCACAACACATTTTGTTGGTCTCGAAAAAACCTAGAAAACGGTTTGATTTCTAAAGGTTTTCTTCGTTTCCAAACAACTGCGCGAAAAAGTTATAATTTTGCAACTTACAAAAATAAATAAGATTGATGACTCATTTTTTTTTACAGTACACAAACACTAAAAAAATCAGAGGTAAATTACTTTTAGTAATGACGCAGTAAGAGACCGCCAGATATTTTTTTCTAGACAATTACGTTATTTTTTAGCTAATGCTAGCTAGATATTTGTAACATAATAGCAGTGTTATCAATTGTTACACTGCCAAGGTGTTAAAATATTCAGCACCTAATCCGTTAAGCTATGTTTTAAAGAATATGCTATGTTTAAAAGAATATTTCTCACAATATTGCATAATCTTATATTTCAATGCTTTCAACATAGATTGCAATTTCCTCATCAATTATGTCATATCGCTCACTTGTTGAACTGACGCTACTTTTCTTCGAGGTTGAAGTATAATTACACTTTCAATATTCCCTACACACTTAAATCGTCCATTATTTCTGTCGTGGTGTAACATCGGAAATAGTGGAGGAAGGACAGAATAACCAATGTGTTGAAATATTACAAACTTCACACCTCCCTGCTTTTAAAACCAATCGACAATTGTACATTATTTCGTCTTTGTTATCCACTTGAGGGTGCTAAAGTCTCTCTGGAAAGACATTCGAACGAGGGCTTATTGTTTCATAGATCATATCTGTCAGCCCATCGAAATGTTATCCCGGCACGCATCAGATTTCTGTAAGAGTTTATGGTATCATACAATCAATTTATATCCTTACTCTAGACTGTGCAGTGGACATGAAGATAGAAAATGTTAGGGTTTTTTTTACGTCTATCGATCATAATTATCGTTATGGCCGTATTGTAATGTTGATATATTGGTGTGCTATTTATGCCCACAATGACTCTCATCAGTGTTCCTCGATAGTGTTGCGAAATCGATTTGGTTAGAAATATTATATATTAGAGTCGAGTAACCAGGAAGCTAAACTCTTATCATCTGTCACACTGCAATTACTATGTTTTTTAAATATATTTATTTATTTGTTTTATAGATTTTCTTTTCAAGTGTTTCTCGCCAAACGCCAGATGTAAAATTTTTTTTTATTAAAGTCAGCAAATTTATAAAAAAAAAAACAGCTACAAGATTGGTCCAAATTTTAGAGTATCAAAAAAATCTTCACTTCTGTGAGCATTTGACTGAAATGTATTCATGAGACATCCTGTCATTAACCTTACAAAAACAAACGCTGTGAGGAGTTTGTCAGCACATGTTACAAACATTACTGTCAGAACATGTAACAAACATAGAACAAACGTTACTGTCCAACATTTAACAAACGTTATGCCTAACATGTAATAAACGTTTTTATCTAACATTTAACAAACGTTATTGTCGAACATTTAACATACGTTATTGTCCAACATTAAACAAACGTTATTGTCTAACATGTAATAAACGTTATTGTCTAAATTTTACAAACGTTATTGAACAAAACGCCAATGTCCGTATTATAACATGTGTTTTGCGATCTCTAATTCCTTATGGCGAATATTGCTTTTTTTCGGTTTAATAGTGTTGATTTTTAATCTTTCGTCAGTAAAATCAAATGATTCAATTGTCAGCCAATTTTTTGGTGGAAATGCACCGTCGATACAAGCTAACTGTTTTCTTGCTTAAACGTCTTCCGAACAAAGCTAGGCGGGGACTACATACCCCTTTTCGCCAGCCAAGAGTTTTATTCCGAGCTTCTCTGCTTTACAACCCTTGGCGGAATGATTGCATATATTTGGACTCGGCTTCCAAGCGATTGATTGGATGCGTCGGAACTTTCACGCAACAAATCGGATGTTGTGGTACGAGAAAACTCTGCTAGTCAAAATGACAGTGAAAGTCAATTATGAAAGTAGGTGACGTGTTGTGGAAAAAATGATATGTTAGGGGTATTCAACCAACTCAATGAAAGTATTGCATGTGTATCCACCTGTACAGACACCAACTCTCCATACATGCGCCAATAGTAGTTTACGAAGTTCAACCAGTTGTCAAAACTTGAGACACTCTAGCTTTAGCTCGAAATTTTGTCATTTTATCCTACAGGGGGCGTAGCTGTAATTATATTTATAAGCAATTAATCTGCCAAGGGTTGTTATGCAGAGTAGCTCGGAATAAAACTCTTGGCTAGAGAAGATGCTACTTACAATGGTTCAGTGTACAAATGTATATATCGGATTGGATATCGTGTATTGTGTAAAATGAACGGTTCAAGGATAGTATATTATACATGTCCTTGTGTGTGGTTGCACCAGGGAGTATGATCACCCTTCCCTGACAATGCTGGTGCTCTTGGGAGAGACCAAGATAACAGTGTATAGACATCATTATGGCAAGTCTATCAGTATGAAATATTGATTTAATAGGATTAAGTGCACGTGTCCCATGAACAACAGTCTAAAGCCGACATAGACCAGTGTTACATGACGGACTGACCTGTTATCTGCTCTGAATGGAACGTATACATGTATAGGTATAATTTGAGGCATCCATCAAGGCACTCCGCAATTGCCAGAAAATCCTAATTTAATTAAGATGTTTATGATCACTGTCAAGTAGTATTATCTGTTACTTTCTGAATGACAGTAACGCATGTAATAGCGTCTTACCCAGATGATGTCTGTGGGTGAATGATTATTAAAAAGTAATTCAATGTGTACGTAATTTGTAGACGAGAAGAAGCTATAATACATGTACAAGTTTTTACAGTGACACCAGTCAATCAAACAATCTAAGTTGGAGCTAAGTCGTTGGCTCCTGTTAACCTAGACGCGACAACGTATCTAATATAGACTATACAGTATATAGAGATACGAGGTGCAGCTGTACCAAAACTTTAGAAATAAGGCCAGCCTATGAATACTAAATAACGTTGAATCCGCATGACCTAATTACCGCGGAAGATGTTTTTAAGCGAGTGTGGTACTGCTGAGAAATTATTGATTTTGACATGAAAATGGACGTCGAATGGTCGTTTTATATGTCGGTCTAACACAAAAGTGTTCAAGAATGAAAATGAGAAGGTTTAAATGAGGGTATTAAGCCATGCAATTTTTATATATTGAAAGATAAAGTGCCGAACCATGGTAGCGTTCGGCTATTTCTAAAGGTAAGGAAGCTTCATGTAGCATAGCTACTGCTAACCAGACCCATACTAGGCCCTCTTGAACGTTTGGAATCTGATAGATACTTTCTTACTGATTTCAATGCGAATATTATATGGGCTTTAGCATACAAAATCTTTGATATAAGCTGAATGGAGCGTCAACTTGGTCTGTTATTGGAACGATACTGTTTAATGCCTAGATTTTAACAAGTATATATCGTGAGGGCCATACTCTGCCTACGACTATGCGAATTATAACCCAGGCGAACGGCCATGGTTTAGTGGTAAGCGTGTCGGCCTACTAAGCCAACTTCGATGTCCCGCTCACGGGTTTGAGTCCGTCTGTTGCAGTCAGGTATATGAGTGAGTCACATGATGAGGCTGCGGCAATCACCGGGCAATTTTTTTACTAGGTTTCCTCTCGGATTTGCACCGTATTTAAGCAAGGAACATTATGAAATGGATAATACGTCGTCATCTAAATGAAATACCATTGAGAACAACGTTAGAATCCAATCCAACAAAAACAAACAAACTTTTAACCAAAACGATGTTTTACGTTTCAGAAGATGACGATGATTATAGGCCGCTGTTCAACTTAATGTTAAACGAAATACCGTTCATTTCAGGTCTTACAAAAAAGTGTGTAAAGATTACTTGCCTTAACATGTTTGTGCCCATGGTAAATGATACTGCAATTGACTTTTAATGAGTGTAGCTGTCATTCAAGAAAATACTCGTTAGAACGAACCAGACGTTTTTTGTCTTATTTGGCTTATATGTGAGATATTATTATAACCTCCTTCACACAAAAAACTCCCATTTCTGTAAGTTGATTTTTACGTCTTTACATTCTTTCGGTAAAATAAAAGATAAATAATTTTTACTTTTTTGACACACCACTATTTTCAATCCGCCTATACAGAGTTGAATTATGGCAAATGTGTTTAACTGATATTTAAATTTGATTGAGGGTTTAAGACTGTTTAAGATTTTCTTTTCTTTATAATTAGCTTGTCCAACTAACGTATAGAGGAAACCTTCCTCGATGTCAATATTTCTGATGATTACACATACTGGTTCACACTTTCTCATCATCCGGAACACATGGTATCTCTCTCTCTGTCTCTCTCTCTATATATATATTCCTATTGAGGATCACCCATGTCTTAACCTTGGCTCGCGAAGATGTACTTTCTAAACGATTATCGCAATTATCACAAATGTTGACTTTAAGTAAAAAGATGAATCCGATGATGTAAAAAAAATTATCAAGTCCTTTTTTGCACAGAGATATTAACCCGAAATTCTTGATTTCCACTGATAAGTTTAGCATAGAACAAGATTCGTGTTATTCCGAGCTACTCTTGTAATATTAACCCGAATATCTCTATTTTAGCTTTTTTTCATCCCACCCACGCAGAACTTGGCGAGCGCAGTAACCCTGAATTTAATATTTGTAACAAACATCAGCATGATTGCTTATAATGTTTATGTAGATATATAAGGGCTTTGAAGCCAAGATAAACCTATAGACTTGTCTTCTCATGATACCCTTTTTGACATAAGCGGGTATGAATAAAGCCTACAAAGTGATACATAAGGTTTTTTTAGAACACATGGTCCTCACAATGAACTCGCATCCTTGCTCCGGTATTACATCGAAAGCATATGCTCCTAAATCTGAGGTTATTCAAATGCGTGTTTTTATCATTGATGCTCTGAGCAAATAAACAAATAAACACAGGACACAAGCATGAAACTCTTTGTTTATGGATGTTACTGCTAACTCAAATACATTGCGATTTTTCGCGTTCGGGCGAACAACCATTCTTACCGAAGACGGTCTGTCATCAAAAAACGTCTTTGCTACTCAAATGTATCTACTATATATTTCTATAGCCCCTAATTTACAAAGTCAATCGTCTACAATAAAACGAGGAACATGGGTTTTAAAACCAAGTTACATTGCTGATTGGAAAAGAAAGTTCAAAGTAGGAACATGAAGGAATGCCTGTACTTAACTAAAAGAACTCGAAACATACACAAGAAATCACAATACTGTATTCCCTGTACGCTCACTGATCAATGCCCATTTATACAAATCCTTTTGTTTTATAAAGAAAGGATTTCTCTATATCCGATGAGTGATGAGAGAACATTTCAACAACATCTGCCATTCACAAATCTCAACCAGCCTTTCAATTCCGAGTTTTTCTAAACAAGTCCTGCACCTTTGCACTTGTCCAGGAACCTAATGTTTAAGAGGCGTGTAACATATTCTCGTACTTTACATTTATGGGGATACTTACCTTGTCCATTTTGTAAAGATGCATCTCGGTGCCACAATCGCATGGCCGTTACGCTGTAAGCTACCATCATGATCAGCAGAGGCAGGATAAAGAAACAGGCTAGAGGTACCCAGAACAGTGGCGAGTGTTCACCCTCATATTTTTCTGGTTCCATCCCACACATTATCATCAGCGACGTGACATTTTCGGGTCTAAACGTTGGTTCGGTGCGATACAAGACTAGATCCGGGCTGGCTGAACCCATGGCTAAAACCCAACTCAACCCAATCACAAGTACCGCTGAGCGCACGCTCAACTTTGCCCGAAATGGACTGGCGATAGCCCGGCATCGGTCAATACTTATGGTCGTCAAAGTTATAACCGACACGTAAATAGAAACTCTCTGAAAGAAGAAAAAAGACAAATACCGAATTAATTGTTGACAAATATACGGTGTGAATCGAATTGCTGTTTTGATAATGTTGGGTTTTTTTTGGAGCGAACAGCCCTTTTCTATGCTAAATGACTGATTGACCAAAACTGAGGTTGTTTAGTTTATTTTAATAAATCCTTTATTTCCACTTATAAGTTTAACATAGTACAAGAGTAGTGTTACTCCGAAGAACGAAAGACTCGATCATTTGACTTCAATATTTCGGCGGTTTATTTTGCCATCATCAGGAAAGTAATGTAAAAGGTGACATAAACCATATTACAGGGGTTCAATACAAACAATCATATGATTCTAAAATATTAGTTACAATAAAATGTATACAATAAAACCAGTTTATGAAGGTATTCACGGGAATAAACACAAAAACAAAAACAAAAATGTGTGCGTTCTATTTAAACTATAAAATCAACTACGCCATTTAACAGATTAAATAAACGGCAATAAACAGTCCTTAACATATGAACAAAGATACTTAACATATCATACAGAGTTATATAAACAAAATTAGCTAAACAGGATTAACGTGTATTTTAATAAACTACGCGTTACGTAACCTAGGTTGTTTTCTTGTTTTGATGGGTCTTCTTTCATTGTACTTGAGGCAGGTTTGTAACAAAAGCTTTGCAGTCTTAATAACACATACACAGTTGCCCTGGTGCTCTTACAGCTAATGGGCAACACGAACCCAATCTGCTGTCGGGTGTTGTTATTTTGCATACTGTGATTATCTAGCTGTGTTGTCTTTGTTCGTTGCCAGTGTTGTCGAGAGTTTTCTCTTTCGCACATTGGGTTGGCACGGCGACATATATTTGAAGTAACCTCAAGTATACGGTGTATTATCCCTAATCAAACAAAAAAATCAAATCGTTTGTATGGAAACATCCACGAATACGTTTTAGACGCAAGCAATAAACTCGATTGTGTTTAAGAGATATTGTAAATCGTTGCTAGATAACGGGTGCAATAATTGATTGAATAATCCCGTCGGGAAATTTACCGGACAGGTTTGGAACCAGATTACTGATTTCGTTGGGAAAATATCATTTATGAAATTATTATACATTTAGATAAGGTGCAATGTTAGAGAAATAATAAAATATTCAGTAGATTCCCAAATGTCATTCTGGAGAATGTGGAAATCCATGTCATTGTAAATAGCATAGGGCCTAAAGATTAAATAAAATAATCTGAAAATCTGAATATCGGAAGTCTAGCGCTAAACATACACAAGTGAGGTATGCATTTTAATGTATTGCATAGTTAACGGCCGCATTGCTGAAAATGGAGGACGTTACGAAACAGAGCTTGCTCAGTAAACAGTTAATTGTGTTGCTATGTCTCCAACCACTTGTTGTCATTCCTTTCTGAAACTTGTTATGGCAAAATAAATGTTTGTTAAAGACATTGTGATTTCTTAACTACAGGCATGTCCCATTCGACGAATTTATTGATTGTTTTAAATCGAATTCCTAAATCATTATTTTAAACATCACGATCTGTAACTGTAACATTTTGCCCATACACGTAACGCATGTATACCGGGAATAGGGTTACTAAATCTAGAAGTACATAAGATAAAAATAAAATCTAAAGACAGACAGTCTCTACACCCAATGAAACTAACACCGACAGAAGTGCTAATGGGATTTCCACGTTTAAGCCGAAGTATAATGTTGCTGGTTAAGAACGACATCTAGTTTTATTTAAAGTCGATGAGACGGAATACTTGATGCCACCAAAATCGATTTTTAAAAACTTTTTAACCACATCGGCTATCCGAGGGTACTGAAGATACAAGTCGCTTAAAGAATATTTTTCACTTTGTGTGGCGATGTTAAAATATCATCAGCATGGCTTTTTCCTGTGCAAGGAGGGTCTTATTCAAATAACAACTGTTTCTCGACCGTAACTTATTATTTTTATTGCATATTTTCAAAGACAACCATCTGTATTGCACTTGCAATCGAATTAGCATAGCGGAAATGACGTCATAGTTCCAAAACACGGTAGCTATGTCATCTAGTCGTTGCTGTCCCCTATTGCCTGCACTGGTGGATGCTTTCATATAAAGCCGAAAGTGAGGATTCGGTCTTTCCTGTTAAGGACAAACGTCACCGAGTTATTGATTATTTCTGTAACCCATGCTCTTTGCGGAATAAATGTCTCAAACAACTGTCTTACAGCCATAGGGGCAAACTGACACAGTCACAGGGGGGTGCAAAATTTCAGATCAGTGCCAGAGTTTAGAACAACACAAGTTACACAACACCTTCAGCACAAAACATCTAGGCGTCTATTGTATTAAAAACCCAACAAACTAGGAAAGCATACACTGGTGTGAAAGTATCATGAGATTAAGCACAAATACGCATAAAGACTGGACGTGTAACCGTCTGACATCGCAAATCAAACATTATGTCGTCTATGTTGCAATTTTACTGTCTTTTTATTTTCTATCTCAACCCCATTGTCTGAGTTATCTACCAGATGAACTCATGGGCAAAACCCAATCCTCTCAAGACTTCTGTTACATTATACTAGTATCTATTTTCATGAGCTTCAAGCGCTACTCCAATTGCAGACACACCGAATTATATTTTCATTTCGAATCTTATTTTCCTTGTACGGACATTATCATATGTTTGTAGTTGTCAGACTATAGTGAGCCCTCGGTCTGGTGCAAACTAGTTTCTAGGCTATTTCAAAAACGAAACAAGTGAACCGTAACCTACGAGAGAACCTTCAGTGAAGATACAGTTAAGAATGGTAAACCGGTACACCGTCCATAGATCCCTCGAGCCTGTGGGGATTGGAAAGGGGAGGGAGGGGCTACTAAAGTATATATTCAACGGACTGAGTTGCAGAGGCTCACAAAAGACTGCCAGCCAAATTATCTCGTAAGTGAAGAAGCGAACAATGAATAAAGAATGTCAGCTATATGCCTTATTGTGAAAGAATAAACATCCATAAACACACCCACGATTCCTGGTGTGCTCAGGCCCTACACCACCTGAAAACATTCTTTTTATTTTTTATCCAAGTGATAAAAAAAATCTGTTTCATTTTAAGCCCAAGGGGTCCAGCAAGACCTTAAGGCTATTTCACTGCCCAAATAACGGCGTGATAGCCCAATCACCAATGCCAGGGTGAAGGAAATCACACTAGTAGGACGACACTGCAGAATGGCCAAACTAAAAGCCAGGACAGGGAAAGAGCACCTGAGCAACATGAAGTTTCCCCTATCCGTCCGCCTGACACACACTCAAAACATATGTGGCAATGCTAGCTAGCATGGCGAACAGGACCATACGGCACATATATATTATAGCTACCCGTACCGCTGTTCCGAATCACAAATAAGAAGTTTGACATTTCCTCCCACACGACGCATACTTATTATGTAAGGAATCATTCTTTCCCTGCGTGGACGCTTTACTTGGTGACCTTTTTGAACTTGACTTTATTCGTTACTGGTTCTATACAGTGACTGTGTAAGCCTCGCCAAACAAGGGATATAGTATACGAAATATAACTTTCTCCTGAACAGTGTAAACCTGGAACCTAACGTATCACCTATGTTCTGAAATGCTTTAAGTAATAAGGAATGGACGGGCCATTCGTATAATACTAAGCTAAAGCTGAAAGTATAGATTCTGAGTCAACAATACATCAACAGGGCTATATCGTCAAACCAAAACTAGGTCGACGCAGTGTGCTTGACCCAGTTATTGTCCTAATTATACCTTTACAACACTATGGAAACACGTGGTTCGCGTCTGGGTAGTTCATGTTCACGGTATTAAGAGGATCCCACACAACTTGATTCTGGGATGAGAATTCCCACTCGAGAGATGGAAAAATCATCCCTACCG
>JAVFBX010192146.1:0-13313 GCA_034783855.1 Mopalia kennerleyi
CCCCTCTTTGACCCTTCCCTTCAAAATATCTTAACAGTGTGGGCGTCAAGATCCATTCATGGATCTCTTGTTTAATTTAATTTTTTAAATTACATTTTAATTTAATTTTAAAATATAATCTTTAAGCTAATTAGTTTCAATAAAAAAAAATTCAATTTAATTTTTTGAATTATAATTCTCATTAATTTTTTAATTTAACTTTTTTAATCCAATTTTGTAATTCAATTTTTTTCAAGAACATTTAAATTATTTTTAAACCAACAATTTTTTTTAGTTACTACTGAAATATCTGGAGACGAAATGACCACAACTTGTCACTAAATAGATAGTTTGTGTGAACCTGTTGATTCATTTGACCCAATGTGGGCTGTTGGAGGGAGCTTGTTGGTGCCCACTACAGGGCGTGGAATTTCACCATATCCTCTACTGACCAGGTGGACCAGTAGTTTGTATTTGACAAGTTACTTGTCCATAAAATCTCTTACTTATCTGCAATGATTAAATCATTAGAAGTGACCCAAAACAGTCAGAGGACTGACGGAATAGGAGCAGTTGCAAATGATTTTTCCATGATTTTAAATCGAGGGTCAGTACGAATTGTAATCGTTGTACTAAGGCAATACAAAGTTTATCTGTTAATTATGATATTTTTGATTCACGTCTTATGATTGTATTGTCTTGTATTTTTTTGCAGCCAGCTACAGCAAGGGTTGTTTATTTGACCATTGGCCTGGCTTGTTGTCATTCAAGTGAAATAACCTAATGGCATAAAACCATAATCAAACAAAATAAACAAACAGCCAGTTTAAAAAGCTTAAATTTGCCACAAAAGTGAAGAATTAAGATTACCTTTAAACTTCTAGCAGTTGTGACACTCTTATTTTGGGACAGTCCACAGAAATAACCTGTAAGACCCCTTGTGGTAAAGCCTATTTCTCTGTCCCAACTTATAGAAGTTTTAGGGTACATTTTTATATTGATTTCTGATTTTCTTTGTAAATATTTTCAGGTGATGACTTGGTATCAGCCATCAGTGACATCCATCAGAATCTACAGGGAATAAAACTTCTTGTCCATGGTCGCCCAGATTCCCTGTTACCCTTGTATTTAGAGTCATTAACTGACCTAATAGCTCAAACACCCCCCACCCCCATGGGTAGAGAGGCCCGAGCACATACCACCATGAACGATGCTTGTGTATTTATATACACATCAGGAACTACCGGTAAATAACTACAACTAAATTAGGATTTGTAGGTAAGGACTTTTTGCTTTGGAGTAACAAAGTAACAGAATGATATTGCTGTCACAAAGTGAAGGTAGCCATTGTTGAGAAAGGGGAATTTAGATATCATCTGGTTAAACTTTTTCGTTCATTTCAGGATAAAATTTTTTGGTTTAGCCCACTGGTGTATAAGTTAAGGTTAATGGTTGAGGTGATTTTGCTGGACCGATTTATTGAAACAGTTAAAGATTTGTTCAGGATAATCATTTTTGTTGTAGAGATTACAGTCCACTGTTAATGGTAAGGTTTTATGTCGATCATGGGTTTGTCGTTTTTGCTTGGTATTTCATAAAGTTTTCCAGTTATAGTTTTTTTTGTTTAGGTAATTTTAGGACTTAACACTTTTCCTCAGAGACATTGCAACAATAATATTATATACTTAAGGTTAATGTGTTATGTTGAAGTGAATATATTCTGTTTCTTAATTTTGAGATCTTTTGTACTCACTTGGAATTGATGGCCATTTTGACTTCTATGACTGTAACCTTCAGATTTACTGTTGTATTGAATGTATGTTGGTGGGTATTTTTTGTCCATCAGTGTTGAGCGGGTGGTTGGAGGGAGCTTCATGTTGCCCTGGTGCTCTCAGAGCTAAAGGGGAACAGGAAGCTGATCTGTTTGTGGTGTCTGTATTAGGTCCTGTTATAGTCCTGTATTTGTCCCGTCCTGTCTTTGTTTGTTTCCAGTGATTGTCGAGGGTGGTTTCTTTCACCCATTGGACTGGCACGTCATCGTATAAGTGAAATACCCTTGAGTACGACGTTAAACCCCAATCAAACAAACAAACAAACAATCCATCAGTGTTGATGTATCTGAATCCATGGCCCCCTATGTGGCCATTTAAGAATTCTTCAGTTTTACCTGAGGTTACGATGGTGCTTCGGGTTCTGATTAATGATAGGCAAATGTCTTGAAACACTTTCACGTTTATCCCCCAAAACATTACTCATTGAAATATATTAAAATTATTCCACACTAACACCATAAAATGTAAAGTTATGTGAATTTATTTATTTCAAGGGGTAAGTGAAGACAGCATAATTATGATGGTGACTTACTTGGTGTAAATATATTTTAGGTCTACCAAAGCCTGCTAAGATCACCCATGTCAGGGCGTCAGGAGTGCATATTCTCCCAGCGCTGGTGAAGATGAAGGCTGACGATGTGATCTATACCACAGTACCATTGTATCACTCCTCAGGCTTTGTCCTCGGTTTATTGGGATCCGCTGGTGTAGGTACGAACTTCAATTAAACTCACAGGTTATTGGAGTGTCTTAATTAAAAACATATTATATTTGGATCCCATTTTATTCTTTATGCTTTGAGCGTTCCAATCAACTGTCTAACACCATTGAAACATGATACATCACAAGTGTTTCTTTCCAGAACATTTCTTGCCGTGCTTAATTTCCATGTGGCAGTAAAGGAATGCAATTTACTGTGCACCAAATGTAAGTCACCACCATGTCAATAAGTAGGGACATGGTGATTAGCGATCTGATTCCTGCATGGTCCCGTTGAATGGATAAAAACTGATAGACAAAAACATGGATAAAATTAATCCAAGTTATTGTTGGATTTTTTTGTTGCCAGATTTATTCATCGATTGTCTTGTTGCTTTTGATCATTTGGTAGTTTTATATGTTGGGAATTCTATAGCATCTGCAGAACATGGTCGCTGGTAAGTTGTAAGAACCGGTCGGAGTAGAAAGCAGGAACAACATACATCTCTGACGGGGAATGTCATGACAGCCCGATCACATTCTAAGTTGTCCTAGAGGGCTGGCCTTTCAAATCCCAATGGTTTGTGATACTGTTTTCTAAAGTTGAAATAAACCGTACATATGGAAACCTGTAAACAGTTAACCATTCGGCTGCCTATCTCTTTAAGTTAACAGCCCCGTGGGGGAGCGGGTTGGCCAGTCCTTCAGAATACTCCCTTGGCTTCCTTGGTCGATCGTAAGAGGCGAGAAAAGAGGAGCTTTCTGTTGCCCTGGTGTTCTCCGAGCTAAAGGGAACAGAAAAGTGATCTGTTTGTACGTTTTATTTTTGTCTCCGTCGTCATATAAAGGAAATACCCTGGCGTATGACGTTATATACCAATCAAACAAACAAATAAACTTTAAATTAACATACTTTTACTTATTTTGCCATTATCAGTGTACCGGTATCAGTTTGTGTTTGTTTTACGTTAAGCGTATGGGGTGCCAGATTTGCAAACTTTTGAAAAAGTTATCCAAATAAATTCTGTAGGATTTCATTTATTGTGAACTGTCAACGCTTTCAACAACATGAGCTGCATGCCCTATAAATAGTAATGACCTTGTGCACTGATCGAGGCTCTCGAGTAGGGTGCCTTTAACACGATCACTGGGTTGGTTTTAATATGAGAGCTGAGCTTAAAATCTCAGCAAGCGATAATAATCCACTCACGACTCACTATGCGTATTAATTTTTTGCATCTCTTTTATTCACCTGTCATTTTTGTTCTTTTAAATTTTTGCATTTGTAGGAAACACAGTATTGTTAAGAAGAAAGTTTTCCGCCACCCATTTCTGGGAAGACTGCTGCACCCATAGAGTGACTGTCATTCAGTACATTGGAGAGTTGATACGATATCTACTGGCTCAGCCAGAGGTGGGTTGAGTTACATTACGTAATGCAAGAGTTGTCTATTAGTATAGTTAAATTACACTAAAAAGTATTTACATCAAGCAGGAGGTACATGTAAGTGGGGAATTCCCCTTCTTCTCATATCCATATCCAAACATTACGCGGGCCCACAGCCATGGCTTAGTGGTAGCATGTGCGCTTACTAATCCTACTCCAATTTAACACTCAAGGGATCGAGTCTGTCTGTCGACCATCAGGTAAATGTACATGTATATGAGTGAGTCACACGGGTTGGTTTTAACTAGGTTTCCTCTCAGTTTTCCACTGTAAAAAGGCAAGGAACAGTGTAAAGTGGAAAATCCATCATCATATAAGTGAAATATTAGTGAGTATGACGTGAAACCCCGATCAAACTTACAAACAAACCAAACATTACACTGAAAAAAATAACCCCCTGTGCATGCATGCTAACCTGATTTAAACTCTCTCTTAACTTGCTGGCTCTTATTAAGTATGCCTTTCAAACAGGGGCTTAGCCAGAAGTTGAAAGTAGGGTGTCCAAAATGGTCATTTTGCTTCACTTTTCACAAGATTGATTGTCCAATTTCTCCTGCATGTTAAAGTCTCTTAAAACCGAGTGTCCAAATGAGGCAATTGCTAACTTCAGGGTGTCCATTTGGATGGGTGGACGGGTGTCTGCCTAAGCCCTTGCCTTCAAAACATATTTGTCTCTGGTATAGTTATATAGTGATAACTTTATTATACAATTCTCACATATTTTTTTAGTGTTTTTTTTTTCTTGTCACAGAATTTTATTACCCATAAATCGAGCTTCGCAATGTCTCAACCATCGAGTGAATTGACTGAAATAAGTATATCTTGCTGCTTCACACTCCCAGGCATGTGCTGATGGGCAGCCCAAACAAGGTCTTCCCATGGTTATGCAAACTTATTTTAGGAAGACGGATTCATAGATTTCCCAATTTGTTTGCAGTGTTCATCTAAATTTGCATTTTGCTACTGATTAAGACAAATTTTGTGATGGTGTGACTACTTACTGTAACACCATTGTCATACAGGCCCTCTGGCTAAGGGCAGTTTGTTTAAAGAGTAACTTATGAAAAATATGCATTTTGTATTGAAATAAAAATAATAAATATTTTTTGCTTGCAATGAGATCTAAATGCAAAGAAAAAGTTTGTGTTTGACAATCTTGATAAAAACTCCTAAGAAAATAAATAGAATATTTTCTTAATTCTAAATTTATTATTTACCGATAAGAGATTCCTGGAAAATTCCACTTCATTTTGCTGGAGAGTTTCCATTCTTTGATTTTTTTGTGCAGTACAACAGAAATATTTACAGTTGTTATTAGTCTTCTTTTGTCTTACATACACCATTGTTTTGTTATTAGAGTGTTCGAGATACTTCTCATTGTGTTCGTGTTGCCGTTGGAAACGGACTGAGAGAAGACGTTTGGGAGAAGTTTCAAACTCGACATAACATTTCTATTATTGTTGAATTTTTTGCTGCTACGGAAGGGGCAGCGTTTTTGATAAATCTTCACAATGTACCTGGAGCATGTGGCAGATATTCGCCACTCATGGTAGGTGGGGTAACCTGGTAGCATGTGGTAGACAGTTTCTTACCTGCAGTTTGTAGCTCATTGTCGGTATTGTTGTTAAGTTAATTTAAAGATTGAAATAATACAGGTGGTACGCCTCTCTCAGCATTATTTATTTTCTTCATACATTCATCCGCAGAGGCTCTCTGGCTACGGGCAGTTTGGGGCCCGCGGTCGTGGCGTAGTGGTTAGTGAGCGCGCTTTCTAACGCCTACTTCGATTTACTGTTAACAGGATCGAGTCCATCTGTTGACCCTCAGGTATATGAGTGTGTCACAAGATGTGGCTCCGGCAATTGCGGGGGTGGTTTTTACGAGGTTTCCTCTCGGTTTTCCACCATACTAGGGAAAGGATCAAGTGTGAAGTGGTCAATCCCTCATCATATAAGTGAAATACCTATGAGTATGATGTTAAACCCCAATCAAACAAACAAACAAACAGGCAGTTTGTTTGAAGAGTAGCAATGCTGTCAAGGGGTTTACCCAGGAATCAAAAGTATGGTGTCCAAAATTGCTTCATTTTTTAAGTAACTGGGTGTCCATTTTTTTACAGCTTCCCTATCTCCTGCATGTTAAACTTTCTTTAAGCAGGGGGTCCAAATGAGGCAAATGTTCATTTCAGGGTGTCCAAAGGACGGCTGGACTCCTCTCTGCCTAAGCCCTTTATGCTGTGTTTTATTAGCACTGGGGGAAAATTAACTTTCCAACACTATGGAAACACTTCACATTATGGTTGTGCTAGTGCCAATCAATCAGTCAATCATTCGCAGAGGATTGGGAGAGAGCTTTCTGCTACCCTGGGGCTGTCGGAGTTGGGAGGCAATCTTAAACCTATATTTTGTGATGTCATTGCATTCCTTCCTGTGATTGTCCTGTTATTGTCCTGTCTTGTCTTCATTATTTGCCAGTGGTGTTGAGGGTGATTTCCTTTAACCATCGTGATGGTGCTCCATTATAAGAAGTGATATAATTAGGGCATTAAGCCCCAATCAACATAAGAAAATCAACATTTTTCTTCATTAATTCATTCTTTTATTCAGTGCTTCATTCAATTGTTTGTTGTTACTGATAGTAGCCTAACTGATATTAAGTCTGGGTTTGATGTATTAAATTGTTTGTCTTTTTGTCACAGCAAAAATTAGATCCATTTCCCAAGTATTTGGTAGAGTATGAGCCCGGCACGGATCAGCCCAAGAGAGACAAAAACGGTCATTGTACCAAAGTCAAAAGAGGTAGGCTATAATGTGTACCCCTGAGAGACAGATTTGTTATTTCTCGTGGGCCCGGGGCCATGGCTTAGTGGTTAGCGAACGCGCTTACTTATCCTACTATCATTGACGTACCATTCACAGGATCGAGTGCGTCTGTCGACCATCATGTATATGAGTGAGTCCCATGATAAGGCTCCATCAATCGCGAGGTGTTTTTTATGAAGTTTCCTCTCGGTTTTTAAGAGGTCAAGTTCAACAATTTATAGCTAAGCAGTTAAGCAATCAGTACCAACTACTCTAGACTTGCAGCCGTGGCTTAGTGGGTAGCGTGTCTGCTTACTAATCTTACTTTGATGAACCATTCACAGGATCGAGTACATCTGTTGACCACCAGGTATATATGAGTGAGTCACATGATGTGGCTATTGCTAATTTTTACTACAAGAGAGTATATCGTCACACTGCTAACATAATTGCCTAACTCACTTTTTCCCGAAATTGCTATTCTTGCCTAAATCAATTGGTGAACGTATTGGGCACCTGCTGTATAATGGCCTAACTCATTGGTAAAACAGTGTGTGAGAAATGCCCGAGAATGTATAATAGCCAGATTGGCAATTTGCCTAATTTTGTGTAAAATTGTCATATCATGGAGTTATGTAATAGAGTTTCATAATACTTATAATTGTATGCTCATTGTGTTTCCATGAACTGTATGTTAACATGAGGTCATCAATCAATAAGATTTATAAAGCCAAAAAAAATAGTTTTTTCCATTTTTATCAAAACCTGTAAAAATGAGATAGGCAATTATGTTAGCAGTGTGACGATATTAAACAAGACAGTATTTTCGTTATTTAGGGATAACACTTTCTAGTTCAGAAAATGTTGCAGGTTGAAACCCGCTGTGGAATCGAACCCACGACCGTCAGAGTTAGGCACCGAATTGCCATTCACTGTGAATGTCTGCTATCTAGACTCCAGCTGGCTAACCTTCTATTTTGTAGAAGGCTGGGTGGCTGAGTGGTCTAGGTGGCCAGCATTTACTGCTGGCGATTTGGTGCCTAACTCGGAGGGTTGTGGGTTGATTCCCGGGCACGTTTCAGCCTGCAAAATTTTCTGAACTAGAATCTGTTCAAACTAGGAAACTGTTATCCCAAAATAACGAAAATAATAAGACCAAAACGGTTTATAATTAATGATTTTGTAATTTTGTTATTGCAACAAATACTTTAGAATATGCGAAGGGTTGAGAAAGACCTTCCTGTTGCCCTGGTGCTCTCGGAGCTAGGAGGCAACAAAAGCAGATCTGTTTCCCAGTGGTGTTGTGGATGGTTTCCTTCACCCATTGGGCTCATATGAGTGAATTAATATTAAGTACAGCATTAAACTCCAATCAAACAAAGAACAAACTGTAGAATGCTCTGTTGTTGTTGGTATGGTACTCTATTATTGAGCATGGTATATATATTAAACACTAATCAACCAATCAGAACAAAACGCTGTTAGCTAGTATGATAGCTACTTGTATATTAGTTGACTTTTGGATTGCCCATGTTAAGAAACCTTGAAGCTAACTAAACTGAAGAGAGTTGCCAGTGTCATGGGGGAGTCCTGTGGCATATTACACCTTGTCTACACTATGTCTCCTCAATACCAAGAGGCCCGCGGCATAGTGGTTGGCAAGTGTGCTTTCTAAAGCCTGCTTTGATTTACCAATCACAGGATCGAGTCCATCTGTCAACCCTCTGGTATATGAGTGAGTCACAAAATGTGGCTCCGGCAATTGCAAGGGTGGTTTTTACAAGGTTTCGTCTTGGTTTTCCACCATACTAGGGCAAGGAAAAGTGTGAAGTGGACAATCTGTTGTCATATAAGTGAAATGCCCTTAAGTATGACGTTGAACCCCAATCAAACAAACAAACAAAGAGTTGCCGGTGTCTTGAAGCAGTCCTGTGGCATATTACACCTTGTCTACACTATGTCTCCTCAGTACCAAGAAGAACAAAAAAACCCAAATCAACAGTTCAATGTTATTTTCTTGATTGCGTCGAACGCTTATTAATTTCAGGCCAGCCCGGTTTATTGATAGCAACTTTCCCTCCCACTCTCAAACCAAGTGAGATCTACATGGCTGACAAGTCCACCATTGAGAAGAAACTGGTGAGAAATGTTTTCAAGAAAGGAGATTTGTATTTTAACTTCGGAGACCTGCTCTACTTAGACAGTAATTATTTCTTGCGTTTTGCCGACAGAATTGGAGATACTTTTAGGTAAGTCTGTTCAAGAATTTAAAAGTAGACCGTTAAATAACAATGAACCCGAGTTGATTGACCAATTTCAACAGTTTGAGTCGGATTGCATAGGCTACATTATCTTGTAGCCAAATTTAAGGTCTAATTCAGTTGTATAGGGTGAATGTTTCATGCCATTTAAAATTGTGTATAGTGGGCCTTTAGTGGCCTTTCTTTCCGTATAAAATTGTCTATGGTGGCTTTTTCATGCCATATAAAATTGTGTATAGTGGGCCTTTAGTGGCCTTTTCATTCCGAATAAAATTGTGTATGGTGGCTTTTTCATGCCATATAAAATTGTGTATGGTGGCCTTTTCTTACCATATAAAATTGTGTATGGTGACCTTTTCTTACCATATAAAATTGTGTATGGTGACCTTTTCTTACCATATAAAATTATGTATGGTGACCTTTTCTTACCATATAAAATTGTGTATGGTGGCCTTTTCTTACCATATAAAATTATGTATGGTGACCTTTTCATGCGTTTTCATGCCACATAACAATGTATATGGTGCAATTTTCAGACAGCATCACATGCATGATTCCACATTTTATTATTGTGTTAGCGTGTCTAGAACCAGGTGCTGTAAGTGGTAACCCATTGATCAGCAACTTTAGTATCAGCGAAACAAACTTGTGTGGTGCCAACCTACATGTACATGCATAAGTTACTTTTATTCAGGTCATCTGGCTAAAGGGGCAGTATGTTTCCAGCAGGGTTAAACGATCTTTACATAGCATTGGCAGAACATTTATTTCACAGCCGAGCCAAACACGTAATACAGTTGTTTTATGTTTTGTTATACTAATTGCCTTGATCATTGTTGGGTATACTTTGTCTCTGAATTACTTTACAACAACAACTACATATAAAATCTCTTTGAAGACATTACAAATTTTGGCTGAAGTTTTCTGGACATATTGAGTGTTTTGAATCAAACTATCTTTTTTTGGTTGAATAGTAACTATATTGTCAATGAAATATGCCATTAGCGAATGTTTGTTTCTTTATCCACAGATGGAAGGGAGAAAATGTCTCCACACAGGAAGTGGCCGATGTAATTTCACAGGTTGATTTTATACTGGATGCCAATGTATATGGGGTTTCTGTACCTGGTAAGCTTGTATGTAACTTTAGGGGTCCATGACAGTGGCTTAGTGGTAGGGTGTGCGCTTACTAATCCTACTGCGATTTACTATTCATGGGATCCAGTCCATCTGTCGACCATCAAGTATATGAGTGAGTCACATGATGCAGCAATCACGGGGGAGGTTTTTACTAGGTTTTCCACGTAATTAGACAAGTGTGAAATAGACAACAATCTTTCATCATATAAGTGAAATACCCTTGAGTACGATACTAAACCCCAATCAAACCAACAAAGAACAAATGCATCTTTAGGTACACAAGCTATAATATTTGGATAACGTCTTATACGCCCGGGTAGTGGGAATAAGGACCATATAGGTTTTCCTTTTTTGGTCATGAGCGCTTGTCCATCCGGACAATTCATCTCTGCTTTGTTTTCATCTTTTAAAAACCATATACTGTTTTTCTTCACCATATAAAAACGAAGTCTTGTCTTGTCTGTTTATTGGTTACTATTAAACTTAGGCTGTTAAAACTTTCTTAATGCATTTCTCTATATGTGTAATGTTCAACATAGATATAGAAAAAACAGATTACCCAATTAAGATATGATTGACTCTCACCTATCTCTCAATTGAACAATTGTGAATACATTTAAGTCCGATAATATGTTCCTTTATTTGTTCCAGGAAGTGATGGTAGGGCAGGGATGGCCTGCTTAGTGTTGAATAATAGCGCACTGGACCTCTCTTCAGAAATGTGTAAAGTTATTTACGACAGATGCAGCAAATCCCTACCGACATACGCCTGCCCGATGTTTCTGAGAGTACAGTCAGAAATGGAGCTAACAGGAACATACAAGCAGAGAAAAGTTAATCTGGTTCAAGATGGATTTGATCCGAATGAAATACAAGATCCTCTGTTTTATTTGGACAAAGCTAGCAAGAGTTATGTGCCCTTGACAAACCAGCTACACAGAAAACTTTTAGCTGGTGACGCAAAGTTGTAACACTCTTGGAACAAGTTTACACTGGAGCTCCAAGAAGCCAAAACTATATGCCTCTGCCACGGTTTCTATATCAAGATATTAAGAAAAAATAATTCCTTCATTCCAATATATTGTTATTCTCTCTTCATAGATGATATTATCGCAAAAACTCTATAAAGGTCTTCCCAAATGGGTAAAAAGATAATATTGTCAACTAATTTTACTCGAACAATCGAGTCGTATACTGCGTACCATCCCTACCGGAAATACACGATTCGCTGCATGTCTAAAATCTCGACCATATCCGTACCGTAAAGTAATTACTGTACCGATATGGAAAGTGTTGAAGGATGTTCCAACATGGATTCGTTGGATAATAATAAAATGGCGGCGATGTTTCTATAGATACTAGTCTCGTGTTCTTTTCTCCTGATGACGTCACTCGCTATCGTTGAGCTGTATGTGTTAATAAAAGTTACATGTTTGAATCCCAATTTCTCCATAAATTCGCCTATTTTTTCAATGAAACAAATTGAAAATCATCCAGTGGACATTGAATTATTTTTATAAGTTTTCTAGGTATTGACCATTTGGGATGACCTTTAATCCAGAGTTATTTATGTCATGGTAAAAATAAGAGTTATTTTCCAAGGGAGATAATTCAGTCTTTAAATACACACATTCAAAACATTTAACCATACTGTATAATATTTGGTTATGGAGTGGTTTGATTATACTTAGCAAAATTAACGTGACAAAGATCACTTTGTACTTTAGGCTTTCTGATAGTAACTTCAGGTATATGTTAATTACCTGACGATGGATTATGTTACTATCTGAAAGCTTGTTATGGTAAAGTACAACATGTACAAAGTGATCTTTGTCACGTTATTTTTCAGGGAGATTTGTAAATTTGAATATTTTACAAGTGCTATATTTATTACATTAGGTTGTGTTGTTTCTGTTTTTTGTCGCTCAAAGAGTTTTATGTTCCGTCTTTTAAAAAAAGACGACTCAAAGCCAACAATAATATATCTGAAAAGATGATCAGATGTGTTGTTTATTATTCACACATGTCCTGTAAGATTTAATATTGAATGAATTTAGAACAGCAGGAGCTTAATCACTTTTGTTATTTTTACAGAAAATTTATGTCTTTCTGTGTCATAAATACCTGTAATTAAAAGAAACATATTTTGCTGTGAAATACTTCTTTTAAAAAAGGGTGTTATTGCATCACAGTAAAATAGTCTTTAAAATAAAAAAATACATAGTTATATTTTGCTTTCATATTTTTTAATCAAACTATATAAATATATATTAAGAGAAAACACAATTCTTTGCTTTTGATGGAACAGGTGCTTTCAGATATGATCCTTAGTATTTGTATAATTCATAGCATTTGTATAATTCATAAAAAGTTGTTATGTGTCATTTTTCTGCATTTTTAACAAAGAATTGTCATTTAAATATGCTCACAAATTTTAATAATATTTTAATTACTGGTGCATAATTTTTAATCAGTATGTCTCACTGTGTTGTTACTGTTGTTCTCTTTATATATCTCTATATTTAAGACAAAGAAAAATATAATAATTCCTTCTGTTACTTTCTTGCACATTCTATGAAAATCGCATTGATGACAAGTTTATTTGTAAAAGTATAATTGTTGAACGTATGTGTAGATTTATTTCATCTATTGTCCGGTTTCAGAAAATGCCCAACATATGAATATACTAGTAGGTTTGCTCATACTATCTTTTAGTCCATACTTACTACATGTTATTTTGTTAATAAATTACTTGGTACAGTTATGAATTTAATGTTTGTCAAATTGAAAGCAAAATGTTCTTTTTATATTCCTGAATTTATTTAGGGAATAATCATGTTTACGATGGATATTGTTTATCAATTAGAACTGATTGTGAATTGTTAATATTTTTTAATAAAAGATATTTTGAGTCTTAAAAAAAGTGCATTTTACTTTAATCTGCTCTGAATATACTGTACTCTTACTGTACTCATACTCATACTGAACTTAAAACTTCTTTCTTATTGTTGTATATTTAAATACGGTTAAACAACACTTATACACCATACATCTTTTTTCACGAACCAGTCGGTTTGTAATAATAATAATAATAATAAATAGCATTTGTATAGCGCAGTTCTTCAATAAATGAACTCAATGCGCATGTGGGTAG
>JAVFBX010192157.1:0-13312 GCA_034783855.1 Mopalia kennerleyi
TTGACCCCCCCCCCCCCCCCGCCACCCCTTGCAATGAAAACAAGTATACATTCCTATACATTAATTATATGAAAAAAATAGCTAGTTGTAAAATGACTGTCTAAGTTAGTTTTTCGTAGAGATAAACTTCATCCAACTTTACGTCTGAGAAGAACTATGTATAAACGGTTCTTAAAACCGTTATGATCAAATGAGAAGTGCTCCGTCCCCTATAGAAAACTCAAACACCATCACACCCATCCATGAGTATTCACAGCGTATGTGGTCAGCAAGTTGATAGAAACAGTAGAAATAAACTGGTGTAAATAAGTGTGATAAGCAACATTGCCACCGAAAGACAAAAGAGTGAAGTTACTTTCGCAGTCTCGTACACGTGGTTTCGACCTTCAAGAAAACAGCAAAAGAACGAAATCAACTTCGCTCTTTTGTCTTCCGGTCTCTACTTGTCCTACCGGAAGACAAAATAACGAAGTTACTTTTGCAGTCTCGTTGATCTCGTACTTTTGCCCTTTTCTTGAATGTCGAAACCCCGAGACTTCGAAACTGCAAAACGAAAATACGAAACTGCAAAGCGAAACTACAAAACCGCAAAAGTAGAAACGACGAAGTAGTTTCGCAGTTTTGCCCTGTACTTTCGCAATTTCGCGGTGCACTTTCGTAGTTTCTCCTCACAGTTTCGTGGTTTCGACTTTAGTAATCTCGCAGTTTCGCTTTGTTGTTTCGAGGATTTGTCCTTGTTTTTGATGCAGAAAATTAGGAAAGCCCGAGTGACCGCATCCGGCGTCCATAACATGTACACAGGACAAGTCGAAGTAGATCTTTGTGGCGTACCCTGACCTGTACTGTCTGTTTGGTTGTTGACAGTAACGTTTTCTTCATTGCACGGAGTTATATTAGGGACACAGGTGGCTGTATTGTTTTATTTGCAAAAGTTCCAATTTTAGAACTGTTATTAATTGTAAAGCGGCAACCCGCACTGCAAAAGTATTCGCAAATTACCCTAACTTGTGAAATAATGTCAAACCTCCTTTTCCAAATTAACGTCGTGTCATTTTATCTACACGTTTAAGTATTGAGAGTACATTTGTTCTCTCGTGTGGTGGTGTCTACTGAGTACCGTAGGCTATTCAGGTGTAACACACATTTGATCACGTTTACATAATACAAGTGAAACACAGTGATAGTCTCACTAATCTATATCGCGTTAACAATAGCTATAGTATTGGCTCCTTAAAAACACATTAAATACAGACTAAAATTTGTGGTGAGCCTTATGAATTGCAATTTCCATTAGCATGGGATATACGATGAAGTTTTAAAACAAAGGAGTACCTTGTTGCCTATTTGGAGCCCAAGATTTGGCGTGAATAACCCAGGGGAGTAAATATTTAAATCCTAGTATTGAAACTGAACAAAGCTGATGACCAGAAACATTATAGTCTTGATCTGTATAGATTATTATCTATTCTGTGATCCCTGTTTAAATCACTACCACGGGATCTCATCATCGGATTTAGATGGTCTCATCTTATAAAGCCTTGGACTAAACCTACCAGCGAACAATGAATCTCATTCCCGGGAAGAGGGCCAATGGACTCCTCATTTTCACTGACAAATATATTTATCGGTTTTTCATCAGCTATAGGAAACTGCCTGATCTATTTGGACGTATTTAATAGTTTGCTGGAACTTAACGTTGTTCGGTTAAGAACATTTAAAATAATCGATCATTATAATTATCCACACATTGAAGACTGGGAGCAGTCCTTCGTCACATTCATTTGATGGTTCAATTAGTCCAGCATAGCGTGTTCCAGAATGCTCGAGGTTTCTTAGCGTGCTGAAATATTGGTGCTAAGGTCTTTGTAACATTCCTACATGGTAAGGCTGGCTAATTAAAACCATGCACAGATTATATTAGGCTCAACTGATTTGTCTTGGAATACCCTGAACATGTTGGCAAACTTTTCTTGCTATTTTAACTGCTAAAGGGATACAATTATCGTCTGCAATATTGCCTCTTGTTTTTTAGAGACTATATACTCCTTATCGATGTTGGGGTCTGTACTTCAGCCAAAATAAAGCTACTGTTCACTATTGTTTGACCCTATCACCAATCTCTCCACCTTCATACACATGGCTAGACTCAATTAAGTCATATAAATTCGGTTGGTAAATTATATAACATTGTTGGCCAACAAGAATCTCCGTCTGTCTATTTGTCTTAATTAGACGGAAATGGTTCTAGTGGCCAATGAATGATAAGCTATTTGGTAGATGCCAAACATACATGTTTTATCCCGTTAAATGATACTTTAAACTATCTCTCACTTTATCTTTAGTCAAAACTATGTTTGTTTTGATTGAGTGGTGATATGTGCTATATAATTATACTTATTTACACATATAGCTTATGAACCAATCTACGCATTCACATCGTCGAATATTGCAATTATCTTCACCGATAAATCTAGCAATAAGTTTGTTTTTAATTATTTATGAGCAAACATGTACATGTATATAGCACAATCACACAAATTGTTATGACAATTTTATTGACTAATGGGTAATAAGGTTATATTGGACATCTTTAACACACCACTCACTCTTCGGGTGGGATTAGAAGGCGGTTGTAAGATAGCTTCCTGTTGTCCTCGTGCTTCCATAGCAAATGTGGGTGTCATCGCTATGGGGCAACACGAAATCATTATTTGTATTTCGTCCTGTGATTGTCTTGTACAAAGACGACCAGAACACATATTTCCTAGTTCCAATAACCACAATAGTTTCAATTTAATTCAATAAATCGTAAATAAATCCATGGAAGCGCTCAGATGACTTACTGTTCTGATACAAGCTGAAAAGTCTTCTTTAACGATATACAGCGGGTGTAGAACAGCCCTGTGTATACATGGATACATAAATAACTCACAGATGAGGACAGAGTTTGATGTCAGTTCTGGGTTACCCAATCTCTGCTGTGTGACATAATTCTCAATCCAGTAGTTAGACCAAGGTTGAAGTTGTCAAAGTGCTACATTAGATTTTGTTCTTGGATCCAGCATTATACATGAATAGTGTCCAGGTCTAATTGTAATCCAAGTCACACAGCCTTGCTGTTTGCGATAGAAAACACCAACCGCCAATGGAGTAAGTCCATATAAATATGTATTGGCACGTCATATCTATGAAACTACATAAACGAGCATACCTGGATTAGGAAGCGCCTGCCGGGATAAAAGTACTGTGTGTTTTCTGTGCTGGTTAAATCCCTGTCTGGAACATTGATCTATAATGTTATAGATTAAACCCACCCTGATCCCTTTACTGTATCCGGGTTATTTCCTTCTTCGTTTTCCAACAGTCCATTGATCTTGGACACAAAGATGTATAACCATACTCATGCTTTCGTGTCGTTCTCAAAACGTGGATAAACTTTTATATGTTGTCATCTCAATTAAGCATCTCCGTCGATTTAATCTCTAGAAAAGATAACGCTTTTGTAGCAACAATGATGACAACTGATCCACTTTAAGACCAAAGATTTGTTCCGTTACATTGCAAACCAGAAAAACTCATTTACAAATACGATATTTATTTATCAAGAACATCACAAGGAAAGCTAGTTCGATTGCTTCTTTTGCTTCAATTCAATTCTGTCTTTGAATAGAAAACAAAGGCGTTCCAAACGCAGTTTAAGAGCTGGGTAATTCATAAATTAAAATAAAACATAACATATAAAACAGCCATTAGATATCATTTTTGTTCTACATTGTTCTAGGTTCTGTATCGCCCAACCTACATCTGTCCCATAACTTACCGGACACCAGTATACCAAGCACAACATGGAAATTCTCTGATAAATATATCATCACTATTATTGTACCAATGTCTGTGTTTGGCATGTAGCAATACTAACTGCACGTTAATTAAAAAAATTAAACCAATTTGCCTGATGAACCAAACTGTTGTTTGAAGTTTATCCAACAGCGTTGAATTACATAAATCTATTAAAATCAATTAATTGTCGAATCCTTCTATTATATTCTCAAGTTTTGGTCAAAGATGAACGTGTTTTGTCTCAGTGTCTAGACCTCGATAATTATAATCAAACGAATGGGACGACACATTTTACAAGTGAAGGTAGTTTGTACGTATAACAGTCATATGATGGAATAACTCAAGATTAATATTGAAGGTTGATTTTTTGGCTGAAAAAGCGGGACACAATTATATAACTGTTTTATTATCAGGGCTGCAATGATGTAGCTTATGTATATATCTCAATAATAAACAAATATGTTTTTGAAATATATCATGATAAACTTCCACAAATTAAAAGTTTTATCTTTTTGCCCCTCACTACATACTTATTTAAAACGTATACTGTGTATAGGTCGAGAAACCATAACCTGTTATAACCATGATTGTTCCCTTCAAATTGTCATCGTTATTCCACTTTATTGTCTACGATTTATGAAACCTTTTAGGATCTGAGAACCAATTGATTTCCTGTAGGAATTCAAGGACTTTGTCAGACTAACTTTTGTGACATTAAGAGTGATTCTGTAGCACTCCAGGAATGGTCTGGTAAGCATAAGGACTAAATCACAATAGAGGTATTAGGTCAAAGTCATCGGGAATGAGCAGGCCGTAAATCAATTTAACTGCAAAATAATACTATATTTGATTGAGTAGTACTACGCTGTTGGCACCAAGTAATGCTAAATCACATAGGCATTCCACAAAATAAGAAATACACATACGGCAGTAGACTGGATGGGTTTGAAAACAGTTAGTGCATTCCAGGTCAATCTAATTATTAGAGTTTTTGTATCAATAAACTTGACCGCCATGGTTAACAATCAACCATACTGCTCCATAATTTGGAATATTTAAAGTACACATATTTCGTATTCATTTATTTCTGTTAGCAATTTCACGAACTCATTTTGTTGATCAGGTGTATACTTATATCATTAAATGTACTGTGAATCAGTTCGTATTAAGTATATTTTCATAACGCAGATATTAGCAGTTGATGCAGTCGACTTTACATCAAGATCACGCGTTATTAGCGAATTAATACACATCACACAACATGCGTAGCTCGGATTAATCTGTTTTTGAATATTCGGTTATGTTAATTCATTAACAGGAGTAAATTCTTCGATTGTTGAAGTTGTGATGGTATGTTATAGGCATTAGACAGGTAAAACCCTTTTTCTATGCTGATGGAACAGAATGCTGAAGTGGGCAGAGTAAGATAGCAAAAATGTCATTAATGGATAGGCGCTTCAGAGATGACCGTCACCGGTCAACACCTCGCCGGCACCAGCGCCGATCCTTTAATCTCTATACATACATATGTACGTAAAGCGTGTTTGTAAAAAGCCAGTCTGAAATACAGCCGTCCATACAACTGTAGTCCATTAATCTATTCCCTGATGAGACAAAACAAACATTTTTTGTTGATAACATTTTTGAAGTGATTTGTATACATTTTAAATCCAGAGAGACATTGACAAAACACATCTTGATTCAATATTCTAACGAAATCGCAGATGGAGCAAAAACCCCGATCGGCCCCGTGTGTTAAGACATGCTTCTCCATGGTGAGGAGAGGACCATCAGTATAGTGCCGTACGGACATAAGGACACATGAACAATACTGTCAGGTTACTGTGTGTAATGATAAATGTCGCTTGGCAAATCAAGAAAACATCATCACCACTGTGGTGTTTCGCACAATATACTCTCATTTTTTTAAAATTATACTAAATACAATAAAATATTAATATTGTCTGATTCTAATGAACAGTAAACTAATTAATAACAAAGTAACAGCAATGTGAAATATGGAAAATACTACTAACGCTATAAGCATTCACTGCACATGAATAAGATGACACGCACCATTAAAGTCAAACATTCAGTATCTGTGGAATTAAAAAATATACAAAGGAAACAGAAAGGCAAATCCACTCCACAACGCCAATGACTTTTATCGAAGACGTCTGTATTATGCGTCAAACTTCCAAATTATAAAATTGCACTTTATATCATTTGTTTTCGCTGTTCACATTCGTCAGACATTTATCTGGTGTCAGATCCGAACATTATTTTAGCATTATTCTTCCGCTCACTGATCTCCTATATTACCTGATACGGTCATGTATCTCCCGTGATCGCGGACACGGGTAATAATACCCACAGCCATGCCTTCTCATCCAATCAAGTGGGCACCAATGTGCCAACGTATCAAAACAATTAAGAAGGATGCGATTTCAGTTGTTACTTAGAAATCGTGGTACAGATATCTTCCACGTGTTAGTATTTGTGTGTTATGTACGTGATGACATTTATCGATTTTGCACAATCTAATTGGGGGCTTAATATCAGTCTATGGACACGAGTACCTGGGTTATTGAGTAACATATAGTGTTTAGAGGTAAGCTGGCGCCAAACTCATTGGTAAATCTTCTCGTCACATACGTAATGCGATATCCATAAACTAATCTATAACGTTATCCTTAAAATGTATCAATCAGTGCCGTACTAAACCGTAGCACTGTGCCTTATGGATTATTAACGGGTGGTTGAAGACTTCAACGAATTGATTTCCTGGGCAACAACATAACCAAGAGCAACTGAGATGACATTTCTACTAATTCTCAAGAACGTCACAGGGGATCACGGTGTATTAAATTAGGAAAGCTATTTGGGCACAATGTTTCGAAATTCAGTTGAGTTAAAGTGCGATTACGTGGTACTAAATCCTTAATGGCAAGAAAAACCACACCACTTCGGACAATTTAACACACTTAAAATAAGACAGTGTTCCATAATTTGTAAATTGTCTCTACTTTTGTGTTCAATCGTTTATTAGAATAGATGTTCATTAAAAAATTGATTTTTGATTAATTAGTGTTATAAGCCATGCTCAAGATTATTTAACTATGTAACATCGGTGAACTCCAACAATTATTGGCACTAGCACAACCATGTTTTGTGTTTTGATAAGATGGAAAGTTATCCAGTGCTAATTAAATCAGTATATCTACACTTCAGTCAATTAAAGAGAAGTTCTATTGACACGTTCATTTCAAGCCATGGGAAATACAGATGTAGTAACACATTTTAAAGAGGCTTTAACTATCACCGTAGGGGGGATGTGGACTGTCCATTTGTCACTGATATTCCAACAGTTAAAGGGAAAGACAACTAAACTGATCATTTTCATTGCATATCTTCAAAGACAACCATCTGTATTGCACTTGCATTCGAATAAGCATAGCCGTTAATTAGTTAATTTAAAAAGCGGAACTGACGTCATTGTTCCTAAACACGGTAGTTATATAATCTAGTCGTGACTGTCCCCTTTTTGCCTGCACTGTTGGATGCGAGGATTCAGTCCCAAAGCGTAACAACAACAACAAACAACCGCTTGTACATATCAACCTGGTACTAAAACCCGAATTTTTTTATAACCCTTTGTCAGATGAAGACATGCTAAATGTATGTGTTACTCAAAAGGCTGTTTGATAGGATACAACCGACTGCCATTGCGCTGGGATGACAAAGCACGTGTATATGCTGTGTTGTTACAGATGCCTTCCGATACATGCACAAGCAAACGGGAACACTGGTGACCGAGCGTGTTTTCGAACAATGACGTCAGTCCCGCCTGTTAAATTAACTAATTACGGTTAATGCTTACTCGCATGAAAAATATGCAATAAAAGTGTGACGGTTGAAAGTTTACATCTAGCAGTGTTTTATCAATTAAACGAGATATTGTGTTGATTGATTGATGGTCGATTATAGTATATGACCCCATATTTGATAATTTGGGACCAACCCTAAAAATAACCTTGTATATTTCATGTCCATTAACTTATGTAATGACGGCATGGTTAACATGACTGACCTACAGTGGGCCTTCAGAGATTGGTTGCCTTTCTAGTCAAATATGCACTTAACTCTCACATATATTTACACCTTATATTTAGGACACTTTGCTTGAATCCAAATTCAAATGATAATGGTATTCCACTTTTCAGCCTTCATGTTTGGCGACACAAAGAGAATAACAACAATGAGATGAAATAATGGTACAGGTATCACAGTCAGTGTTTATTTCAATTTACAGCATCTTTCATACACATAAATATATCACAAGAAACGTAGGCTTTCTATGAAGTTTATCATTAGCCCAGCATTTCCACAAAGTGACTTCTAAATAGACAAATTTTGATAAAACATTTTCTTTATTTGGTCCCTTTTAACAATATTTTTCATTCTTCAGGTAGTCTGTCAATATAATTTGTATGGGTAAAACTATCAAGTGTATATCACATTTGAGGGTTTAATTCCAGTTGTAAAACCTTTGTGGGTGGAATCTCCAACTCACTGTTTACCTGTGGAAAGAAGATAATAAGATTAATATAATATAATATAATAATCAAAAAGCAATGTCATACTAAAGATAACTCATTCAGAGATTTTCTCCACATGGCTTTCTACTAAAAGACGCTAACTTATGAAATTGAAAGGGAAAGCTGCAAAAGTTCTGCCTAATTGGAAATTCAAATAATCGATGTCAAGGTCACCTCTCACGATATTCCACCCAATCAGAGAACAAGGTATATGTACCTTCCTGTCAAGCTTCCTCTAAGACACTGATACTTTAATTGTTTCTATTCAAGACAGAAATTCTCATGCAGTAATAGTATAATTCACTGGTACAAGACACAGACACAAACAGGAGGAACATATTTCAGTCACATACCCATTACCTGTACATCAAAGAAGTCATTTTTCCATTTTATTTTACAAGAGCAGTCAAATGCATTTTTTTTGTGAGTGGTATTCAATTTTTGGTACTATACTTTAGCAACTATGGTGACCTGTATTTCCTTCATATTATGCCTTGCCAACAAATAATGGCATATTGGCATCAAACAAGAACAAGGTACAAGACTGCTATCAAATACAAGACATAGTGAATAAGCCAACAGGTGATGGCAGAGAAACTCTGGGTTGCAGACCGTTGGTCAGGCTGGGTGAGACACAGGCAGTTTCTGCTAAGGATGTTACGATGCATTGAACTATCAATATATTGCGATAGTCTTTGATCCGATAGTAACACATCGATAGTCACACGTGATATCGATAACTATCGCCAATAGTGGATGCAAATATTGACAGTTTCAATAGTTGAGTAATTTTCCTGAGTGTATGAGTTGAAGACACTGTTTAGATAGTTGGATAAGTTTCCCGAGCCTATAAGTTGGCTTACAACATATGTTTTTTTAATATATATTTTTCTATGCAGAGACAAGGCCAGGGTGCCAAACAACTTAGTATATACATGTAGTTCAAGCATTTGTGATACGTTAAACAAGTAAAGAAATCTCACGCATAAATATACAAGTTTTATACTAACTTGTATATTTCATTATGGCTACTTTAGACATGTTTAAAAAATGTACCAAAAAATTTATATTTATATCCCTTGATATCAATACTATCGCAATATTACTTGTGGCTATCGTAATAGTCATATCAGCCTCAATAGTCACCCCTAGTTTCTTCTATCCACCTACCATATGTCTGATATCTCAAACATTGATCAAAATCTACAATAAACTGGCTTGATTTCAGATTGCATTTACTGGGCTGTCTTTACCCAGAGAAAGCTGCACAAAGCTGTATTAGACTTTTAAAATTATACCAATCCTTGAATAATAGAAACACTTTTTTATAAAAATAACCTAGTAAATAAATAAGTTATCAATAAAAAGGTTGTTTTGTTATATTGTGAACTCTTATAGACAAATACAATTTATAAATCAATTAGTATTTATAGGAATTGCTTTGTGAACTCTGTGTTCCGATGTATACCAAAGCTATGTCCCTGTCTCCCATCTCACCTTGGAGTTGACATATTGATGTAGAAGCATTCGGAGTTCAGCATTCTGTTGACGGAGAGCATCAGTGTCCGTGATTAGACCAGCACGGCTTGATAAGATCTCACTGTAACATAACATTGACTAGGAATCAGACCAAATGGTAAGTGGAATGAATTTTTCTAAACAAATTCTTAAACATTTTAAAACAAGGCTGTATTTTATAGTAATCTGATCTGAAAAAAGATCAGGTTTTTCATTTCAACATGAAGTTTGACAGAAAATTTGTTTGAAAGGGGTTTAAGTCTGTTATCATTCACTCATATTACAGTATGCCAGCCCAATGTGTAAGAAACCCTCCCTCGAGCCCACTGGAAACATATTGATGACATGTTGCCCCAAAGTTCTGAGGGCACCAGGGCAACAGGAAGCTTCCTCCCTCCCAACTGCCCGCTCAGTGGATGAAGAAATCAATGGAATAACAAGTTACAGTATTAATTCCAACACAAAAGCCCTCTACCATTGCTAAAAACTTACATCTTTGAAATCATTCTCAATAATAACAGCCAGATCTTTGCAGACAAAATTAGGAAAACTGACAAAAACTTAAGCATGATCTAAAAGTTTTCATCAGAAGTTTGATCCCAATTTTCAGTTGAATCCAAGGAAGTGTTATTTCACAAAAGTAAAAAAAAAGTATATTTTTAACAATTGTCCACATCAAAAATACTAGTATGAAAAACTTTACACAAAACAAAGTGCAAGTTCAAGCCCTTAAAGCGCCTCATTGCATACCCACAGATAGTGTAAGCCCAGATAAAGAGTAAACCTTGGTATCCTTGTTGTCCTCCAGTTTCACAAGTACTCAGTATAATTCTTGTACAAACCTATATCTCTCAAATGCATCAAGTAATGCGTCCCAGACTTGTTCCTTGCGTTTGTTCAGGAGTTGAGCATAGGCAGCCCAGTATTGGGAGTCATCTGAACTGTCTCTGGCTTCAAGTGCAGCAATCTTAAACTGAGATCTCTGAACACGCTCCCTGGAAAATAAACAGAGCAGTAATCTTAAACTGAGATCTCTGAACACGCTCCCTGGAAAATAAACAGAGCAGCAATCTTAAACCGAGATCTCTGAACACACTCCCTGGAAAATAAACAGAGCAGCAATCTTAAACTGAGATCTCTGAACACACTCCCTGGAAAATAAACAGAGCAGCAATCTTAAACTAAGATCTCTGAACACACTCCCTGGAAAATAAACAGAGCAGCAATCTTAAACTGAGATCTCTGAATACACTCCCTGGAAAATGAACAGAGCACATATTTCAAACAAAGATAAGCTTGGAAAGTTATAAAACTATCAAGATATTTGAAATGAAAAAATCTGAATTTCACAGAAATAATGTGATGTAAATGAATGTTTATTTTTGATATTAAAATAAACTTTAAGTCACAGTAAAGGGTATTGCACTTATATGACGACAGATTGTCCACTTCACACTGTTCCTTATGGAGCAATATCATGTGACTCACTCATATGCCTGATGGTCAACAGATGGAATCAATTCCGTGAATGTTAAATTTGAGTAGGTTAAGGAAGTGCACAAGCTACCACTAATCCACGGCCCGACATTCCTTTGCAAACTGACATGGCAATGATGTGAGTTTTCTAACTGAGTTCACTCAGCAGGACAAAGAAGTGCTTGACTTACTTGACAGGGGCTCTGTTGTCCTCCACAAACATTCTGAGGGCCTTGACAACATCATTAGGGTGGAGCAAACTGATATCCTCAGGGGTCATCACGGCAGATTCTGTTTTGAGCTCCCCCTCTCTGCCTGTGAGCTGCATAATCTCAGCATCTGCATCATCCCCCTGATTAAAGTGATATAACATACATGTGATTAGGTAAGCTAAGGACAACCAAATGGATTAGCAGATTTTACTTGTTGATGAACAATCACTTTTATGTTTGTGATGTACTAAAAGAGTCTTTGATTTAAATAACAGCAGTGCTATATTAAAGTGAAATCAGCCTATCACTGGCCCCTTTCCGGAAAGAGACAAAAAGAAACCACCCTGTTATTCTCTACAGTCTATGGGAAACCACCAGGTCACTGGTCACTTTCAAGAAAGAGCCAATGAGAAACCATCCAACTCTGGTCACGTTCCTAAAAGAGCCAATGGGAAACCACCATGTCACAGGTCACTTTCAAGAAAGAGCCAATGAGAAACCATCCAACTCTGGTCACTTTCCTAAAAGAGCCATGGGAAACCACCATGTCACAGGTGTCTGGTCACTTTCCTAAAAGAGCCAATGGGAAACCACCATATCACAGGTCACTTTCCAGAAAGAGCCAATGGGAAACTACCATGTCACAGGTCACCTTCCAGAAAGAGCCAATGGAAACCACCATGGCTCTGGTCACTTTCCAGAAAGAGCCAATGAAAAGCCATCCAACTTTGGTCACTTTCCTAAAAGAGCCAATGGGAAACCACCATGTCACAGGTCACTTTCGAGAAAAAGCCAATGGGAAGCCACCATGTCACAGGTCACCTTCCAGATAGAGCCAATGAGAAAACACCATGTCACAGGTCACCTTCCATAAAGAGCCAATGGGAAACTGCCATGACACAGGTCACTTTCCAGAAAGAGCCAATGGGAAACCACCATGTCACAGATCACTTTCCAGAAAGAGCCAATGGGAAACCACCATGTCACAGGTCACCTTCCAGAAAGAGCCATTGGGAAACCACCATGCGACAGGTCACTTTCCAGAAAGAGCCAATGGGAAACCACCATGCGACAGTTCACTGTCCAGAAAGAGCCAATGGGAAACCACCATGCGACAGGTCGCTTTCCAGAAAGAGCCAATGGGAAACCACCAAGTCAGTGGTCACTTTCCAGAAAGAGCCATAGAAACCACTATGTCACAGGTCACTTTCCAGAAAGAGCTAATGGGAAACCACAATGTCACAGGTCACTTTCCAGAAAGACCCAAAGAGAAACCAACCAACCCTGGTCACTGACTGGAAAGAGATTGAAGGAAACCTCTCCGTCACTGGTCACTTGTTACACAAAGCTAAAAGGAAACCTCCCTGTCAATTCCCAAATACAACCTTGAACCATTTTATTTAGAAGATAATTGCTTGTCAAGTTTATCAAGATCCAATAAATATGCCCGCACTAGAAGATAAATTTTCTCTGTTGTTCAATTGTTTAAAAAGTTATTTCAAATGAAGCAAGCAAGACAAAGCAGAACAGTACATGTATAGAATAGATCAAAACAAACAATCAAAATAGAGTAAAGTGACTACTCCACAGAAGGACGAAAAATTCATATGACTCAATATTTCGGTTTATTATCAAACCATCATCAGGAGTCCATCCTGGTGATGGTTT